>CM042151.1:137762-160262 GCA_023376005.1 Doryteuthis pealeii
AAAGAGGAGATAGCTCAGACAAAATGTGTTAGTATATTTCACTGGAGTATTGAACTCAGCTTCTTCTGCTTTTACATATATAAGGAGAAGAGCTGAGTTCCGTACTCCAGCGAAATATACTACACATTTTTGTCTGAGTTTTGTTCTTTCATTCCTTATTTACCTCATTCTGTCGGATTCATTCCAACCCCTTTTCCTCATATTATATATATATTATATATATATATATATATTACATGGGAATTTTTGTGACCCTAGGTTTCATTTGCTTGCACGTTCATCAGACAAACTCTGTCTGATGAATGTCTAGAACCATAAACCTGAAGTCACAAAGTTCCCTGTAGTATTTATATATATATATATATATATATATATTATAATATACAACAGCTCTACCACTGATTATCAGAACTCCACAAGTAATACCACAAAAACTTTGTCCACCAGTAACTCACCAAATGAAGAGCTAGAAAAGTAAGTAAAGTAAACAGTGAGGAGTCTATCCAAACTGATGGTATGGCCATGGGTTCACTCTTAGTTCCTATCTTTTTTTAATAAGCCTTAATGATAAATACATGTTCACATTCTTCAAGATATACCTCCCATCTTTTTACCTGTTGATAGCGCCTGTGTGGCAGCAATTTTGAATCTGAGAGATTGAATCTGATGGATTCAGTATGTTGCCTATGTAGAAAACAATATGTTTATTAATTTTGTTAAACCTATGATATATCTGATTGAATGATGATACCTATATATTAAACTTAATAAAAAAATGAATAAATAATCCTTGTATCTTATGAAACATGTCCAAACGTGTATTTGCTGTCAAAATACATATGATTTAAGTGAGTGTGAGTGTACGTGTGTGTGAGTGAGAGTATATATTTGTTCCTGGGTGCATAAATATATGCTTATAATGTGAGTGTGTATATATGTATACATATACATACATATGCATATATATATATATATATATATATATGTGTGTTTGTGTGAAATTTATTAGTAATGATTTAGTTATAAATAAAAGAAGAATATCTATTAATAATGGATATTGTCTGTATTTCTGTCTGTAACAAAAACTACGTCACAGCTTACATCACAATATTCTTATGCTATATACACCCAAAATTTGAGCAAGCAATTTTAAAAATTGTTTTTTTACTTGTCCTTTTTTTTCTTTTTTTTTACAGTAAGAGGAAGTTAACTAAAAAGTTTACAAATAAATAAATACCTACGATTTTGTGGAAAATCTACATGGAAAATATTCAAAATAATTGTTGATTATTACATGCACGCAACATTTTATTTGGGAGGGACGGGGCTCAGTTTTCATTTTTTTTTACTCTTTCAATAAATTTGATGATTTTACTTATGATACAAACCCTCTGACATTGAATTTTTAACTCCCACCCTCTCAGGCAATGTCTTTCAAAAATTAATTTTTACGATGCCCGGAGGGTGTTTTCTGTTGCTAGTGTATATAATATAACTAAGTGTTAATATAGATCAAATATAAGGTATTCTGTAATCTTTAAGTATAATAACACGATTAAACAAAGACCAGGATTTTAAATCTTGTCACCTTATCGCTCCAAAAATTATACTTAAAGATTACAGAATAACTTATATTTAATCAATATTACACTTAGTTATATTATATACACTAGTACAAATAAAAAACGCACTCTGGGCGATGTAAAAATAAGATTTTTTGAAACTATTTTTTTCTGAGGGGTGGGAGTAAAATTCAATGTCAGCGAGTTTGTACCCTAAGTAAGTAAAATCATCAAAATTCATTAAACGATTAAAAAAAATAAACAATTTGAAATGTAAACTTTAAATATGTATTAAAATAAAACAAACTATATATAGATATATAATACCAGTCATGTATTTATTAAAACTTGTTTTAAAAACAATGAGGACTGTCTAATGTTGCATGTTCAAATTTTTGAGTGTATTTATTCTATGTTATGATATATATATATATATCTGTGTGTGTGTGTATATATATATATATATATATATATATGTATGTATGTATATATGCATGTATGAATATATTATATGTATATATATGGTATACTGATATTTATTATATATGTTTTGTGCATAAACACATACTTGTCTACTCATGCATGTACACCCTTGGACATACATGAATTTACTTGCATATACTCACACACACAAAGACACACAGGCATGTACATACTGACACATACACACACATATATACACACACATATATACACACTTCAGGAGAATTTTTTTTTTCAATTTTTCAATCGCACAAAGAATGAAGAAAATTATGAATGAAAAAATGCCAATTGGCAGGAAGAAAAAAAAAATTGAAAGAAGAAAAAAAAAAAGAAGAAAAAAAAATTGAAAGAAGAAGAAAAATTGAAGAAGAAGAAAAAAAATTTTCATTCAAGAAGAAAGAAAAGAAGGATATAAATTTTTTTTGTTTTTTAGTTCTTAGCAGCCAATAATTTGTCAATAACTTTTTTTTTGGTTTTATTTATGTTTGTCCTTCGTTTTTTTGTTTTTTTTGTTTTTTTGTATTTTTTTTCTGTTGTTTTTTTGTTGATGTTTTTTTTTTTTTGTTGTTTTTTTTCTGTTGATTTTTCTGTTATCTTATTTTTACTTTGTTTTTCTTCTTTTTTTTTCTTTTTACTGTATATATTTTTTTGTTTATTAATTTACTTTTTTTTTTTTTTGATACTCCGGCAATTGCACACGTTCATTTTGGGTTTGGTAATTTTTGTGACTTTTTTTTTGTGTTTTTATTATTTTTTATTTTTATTTTTGTATAATATTGAATAAGTAATAAAAAGTGTTGCATTTTATAATCAACAAGTAACAAATTATTGAAAAAAAAATTTTTTTTTTTCACAGACATTCCTTTCTTTTTCCAGGCATGCCACATTTTCAGTAAAGGTAACAATATTTTTGGTTAGTAATAAATATTTATAATAATCTTGATCTACTATAGAATATTTGAAAAAAAGACACAACCAAAGTGTACCTTATTCTCAATCAGACCAATGGAAACTAAATTGATAAGTAAATAAATAATAAAATATAATAATAATAATAATAATAATAATAATTGATGAATCAATTAAAATAATTTATAAAATGTTACTTCCTCTATCCCATAATAGTTGTTACATTTGCATATAAATTTCATTCACTAAATGTAGCAGATATTATGGGACAAAGGTAGTGATATTTTACTTCCTCTATCCCATAATAGTTGATACATTTGCATATAATTTCATTCACTAAATGTAGCAGATATTATGGGACAAAGGTAGTGATATTTTACTTCCTCTATCCATAATAGTTGTTACATTTGCATATAATTTCATTCACTAAATGTAGCAGATATTATGGAACAAGGTAGTGATATTTTACTTCCTCTATCCCATAATAGTTGATACATTTGCATATAATTTCATTCACTAAATGTAGCAGATATTATGGAACAAAGGTAGTGATATTTTACTTTCTCTATCCCATAATAGTTGATACATTTGCATATAATTTCATTCACTAAATGTAGCAGATATTATGGGACAAAGGTAGTGATATTTTACATACTCTGTCCCATAATAGTTGTAACATTAACTTATACATTTGATATGCTAACTGTAACACTTATTACGGACAGAGGTAGTGGTAATTTTAAATTGAAATACATATTAACTCAAATGACAAAAGAGAAAGAGGAAAAATGTAATTTCTTTTTTATAATAAAATTCTAAAACAATTAGGATAAAAAATGGAAAAAAAAAAAAAGTATGTAATTAATTTATGCAATTTCACATAATAAAAAGATCAATAATTTTTTTTTTATTGATTTTTTACAATTATTATTATTAAAATATTAAACATGTTTATATATTGAGAAAAAGGTTTCAGTAATATTTGTATAATGATTACCATCGTAAAATTAAAAAAAAACCAAACAAACAAATAAGAAACAATTAAAATTTAAAAAAAAAATGTTTAAAAACATCAACATACAGTCATTAATTATACAAAGAAATGCCAGACAAATTAATTCTTTAATTAATATTTCTTTGCCCCAACGACAATGCCCGGATCCGGAGTTTTTTTATTTTGTGATAATGTTTTTGGCCCATCGACCACAAACTGTCCTGATTTGTGGTTGTAGATATTTGAAATTGCAGTTATTTTCATGAAATTTTCAGAACTGGATCACCATTCAGTCAGGTTAAATATAGTGTTGGGTTAAATCCTACTTAACGGACATAAATTCCACCATCATTTAGCTACTTTAATCTCCGAATTGCACCAGCAGTCAATATGAGGGACTCTATACCAGAATGGCGCCAGCTAGCAACCCTTTACCTTCTCCAAAAATTTATTGGTTAAATCGAACTTAACGGACCTAAATTCCACCATCATATGTCACCCAGCTGAAAGAAAAAAAAAACTAAAAATCAAGGAATTAACCGAATTTAATGAACTTTACAGTGTTGATACATTAATGAATACAAGATATAATGCACCAGTTATTTTATTTAAAAACTTTTACATTTTTTCAGGTCAATTAACTTTGAAACACATGTTTGTGAATCTGTGTTACACCTCAAAGATATGTAGTTCAAAGTTAACTGACCTGAAAATTTCATTAAATTCGGTTAATTCCTTTAAATGATATCTTGTAGTATATCTCCATTTTAAATTTGAAAAAAATTTAATGAAATATCAAATTTCAATAAATTTTCCTGGTATTTTATAGACATTGATAGGATTAAATGAAATTTATTTGGGTTCTGTGTTTTAGGGAGGCCATTCTGCATATTTTGAATTATTTGCAAAAATGATATCTTGTAGTATATCTCCATTTTAAATTTTGAAAAAAATTTAATGAAATGTCAAAATATTTTACAAAATTTGTAGGCTTATATATTAGGTATACTTCTCATACAGAAAGATTCAGAGTTATGCATACATTTACACTCATTCTAAATTTACTGGAAATATTTTTAGTATCTTTTGACTCTTTTACTGTTAAGCTTTTATTTAACTCATAACATCCTGTTGAAAATTTTCTAACTCCAGAGCCCCATTCCTATAAGGATTTATAAAAAAAATGGATAAAAATGCCTTTTCATTTAAAGTTATCTGTTATTTCCCATAAATCAAAGACTGCTAGATATGTTTAATATTACATTTAAACAAAGTCCAGAGCCCCATTCCTATAAGGATTTATCAAAAAATGGCTAAAAATGGCCTTTTCATTTAAAGTTACCTGTTATTTCCCTTAAATCAAAGAATTCTAAATATGTTTGATATTACATTTGAACAAAGTCCAGAGCCCCATTCCTATAAGGATTTATCAAAAAAAGGCTAAAAATAGCCTTTTCATTTAAAGTTACCTGTTATTTCCCATAAATCAAAGACTGCTAGATATGTTTAAAATTACATTTAAAGACTATCATTTGGGGTGGATTAGTAAAACAAATGGACTTCCGGATGAGTGGAACAAGGCAGTTTAGGAAATTAAGAGTTAATTACTAAATCTATTATATTTATATAGAATTTAACCTGTGAATTTTCAACTTTTGATGAATTTGCTTCAGTCATGTTAAATCAATATAATTTTCTTATCTCTTTAGCTTGAAGAATATAAAGCTGCACCTTAATTTTTTGTTTCTTGACCAGAATTATAAATCTTTCTTTTTTTTGTCAAAGAAGATGGAGGACTATTTGAATACGCATTGTTAATTAACAACAGACAAGTGACCACCATCTTGTTTTTTTTTTTTTTTTACTGTACAAACACTAATTAATGCACAGGGTGGCCTATAAAAACTAACACATAAAAAAATTAATCATTTACTCATTTGAAATATAGTCCAAGGAAATAAATTTTTAGCTATTTGGGAAAAATATCTTATCTTGTAGATCACTCCCTTTTGAAACCTGCACCTTATTTCAAGAACATTGTATGACTTTGCTTAAAGTTTCTGGGGTCAATTCTTTTTTCAATGTCTTAAGCTTATTCAAATACACACACTCTTTAAAAAACTTTTTAGGCAGACAAAGTAGACGAGTAGGAAGAACATTTGAATTCTGAATTTCTTGAAATTATTCTGTCAGCCAAAATTTTTTTTTTTACTGTACAAACACTGATTAATGCACAAGGTTGCCAAAAAACTGACACATGAAAAAATTAATCATTTACTATTTTGAGTCGTAAAAATATCCAAGGAAATAAATTTTTAGCTATTTGCAAAAAATGTTATCTTGTAGATCAAAACTGCACCTTAATTCAAGAACATTGTATAACTTTGCTAAAAATTTTCTGGGGTCAATTCTCTTATTTCGGCACGAATATTATTCAATGTCTTAAGCTTATTCAAATATACACACTCCTTTAAATAACTTTGCAGGTAGACGAATAGGAAGAACATTTGAATTCTGAATTTCTTGAAATTATTCTGTCAGCAAAAATTTCTTTTTGATGAAATTATAAACGTCTCTGTTGAATAGCAAAATTATATGATTTTAATTTGTTCTTTCATAATGTAACTTAAGATTTTCAGTTTGCTTAGGTTTCAGTATTTATTCTCTGAGTCCTAAGATATAGTCCAAGGAAATAAATTTTTAGCTATTTTCAAAAAATGATATCTTGTAGATTCATGGATACAAAGTTGAACCTTAATTCAAGCACTTTATATGACTGCACTGGCTTGGTCATGTCAGGAGGATAGACAAAAGCCGCATCCCCAAAGACCTGCTGTATGGCGAATTAGTAGAAGGCACCCGACCAGTAGGGAGACCATACCTACACTTTAAAGACATCTGCAAGAAGGACATGAAGACATGCCACATCAGCACCAACTCAAGGGAGGTTGGTGCAGAAAACCGAGCAGCCTGGTGCCTCCTTGTCAGACAAGGGATCAAAAGGAGGGAAAAAGAGAGGAAAGAAGCCACCACAGAAAAGAGAGCCAGAAGGAAGGAGAGACAACAGCAACTCCAGCAAGAGTCACTGTTTGTTTGCAGTCACTGCAACAGAGATTGTCATTCAAAAATTGTCCTGTTCAGACAAGGAGATTATTTTTGCATCTGAGGTGGAGCGCCACACCTACCATCAGCTTAGTCTTGAATTTATTCACCACATCTCAATAGTCAATCTTTCATGGACATCGTCTTAACCACTTCAGCCATCAAAAATTTATACTTTGGTCATTCTGCAAGTCCCTTCCTATCTTATTTACTGTCTTAGTTTTATCTTTTATTATAATTGAGATTATGTGTTTGTCTGTCTGTATCCAAACTATATCACTACTCAAGTCACAATTCCCTTAGTTATTTACGTCACATTCTCTATGATTCTATTTTATTTAAACCTTAATTATCAATAAAATTGTTTTATGTTATTAATACTGTTGGCCATATCTACATGATATTTATCACATACCCCATGTGTACGGGTTAGGCACAAGGCCCTATTAATGTGGGACCACCCAGCCCTACCCCTTTAAATCAAGAGGGCGGGTGTTGCCTGGGGGATGGCCCACTGGATCAATGCTGATAATCAACAACACAGGTCCAGGGCCGAAGCTCCTGGACCCCCTGGTCAAAACCGGAGTTTGATACGTTGCCGTATCTAGATACTAATAACATCCAATTGTATTTATATATAGAACAAAATAGCAGTTTACAGTATAAACAGGAAGGCTAATTTGCATATCGATATAAAAAATCTTATATTAATAAATATGTGCTTAGTATCATTAAGTTCTAATTGTTTGGTTTTATGAATTTTAATGAATATGAGCAAAAATCTTGGGGATAAATCTTAAAAGAAATCCATTAAAAAGAAGAAATAACTGTAATTTTGTTCTTTATTTCCAATTTTAACAAAATAGTTTAATTAGGAAAATTTAGCAATGAAAGAAGGGATTGATGGAATAGTAAGTTTCGGTTGTTCTATTTTTCGATTATACCCCCTCTGTTTCAAATCTTTTTATCTGCATTCTTATTTAGTTTCATATACCTTTCTAATTTAATATTTTATTGCATTCAAACTTAAATACTTGCACCCGGATGGTGCATATATTTGCTAGTACATCATAATGGCAGAATTATTTTTAAATTATAAGATAAAGAATTTATTATTATTATTTTGAAAACAAAGGCCATAAAAGACAAAGGATGAGAGTTCAAATCACATCAGGGACTATTTCTTTATTTTTGATTTCTGCACTTTTGTATTAATTGCTCTATAGGTCTGTAGAATCGACATGTCATACTCACCTTCACAGGAAGGTTGTAACTAGCGTCCAGTTACCAGACCAAAAACAATGAGGGTCAGGCTGTAACCCAATACAGGCACTGTGCTAACTACCATGTGTTGGGTATTTATGGATCAAAGTGTCTGCACTGAAAACCAACAGCCAATCAGAGTCCAGGGAATGAGCTTGGTCAAAGTACAGAGTGGAACAACCCAGGCCTCTATATAAATCACCTACCAACACTCTGATGCTCAGTGCAGAGATTAAACTTGCAATACTGTTGAATACTGATGACCTAATATGAAATTCTACTATGTCTTATCTATATCTGTACATATATAAAGGACAGTTGGTGTGTATGTATGTCTGGAGGAAACTTCTTGAATAAAACAATTAACGACAAAGTAAATATATATACACATTCACTATCACCAGAACTTGCTTTTTGTGCAAAAATTATGAAGATTTTATTTATATTCGTGAAGATATTTAAAAATTAGACTTTGAATAGTAAGAGAAGGAAAGGTCATGATTAAAACGTAAACAAATCAATTGTGTAAGACAAAAACAATCAATGGATCTGTGAGACTAACTTCCCCCCCACAGGCAACTAAGTCATCGGGGTGGCCTAAAGTCGGTATCAGCCAATCAGCGAGGGAGTCTATCCTCCTTTCACTAACGCTAGAGCAAGGAGATTGTTTTTGCATCTGAGGTGGTGCACCACACTTACCATCAGCTCCTCACTTTACCGCACAGATCCCTGTACTACTCATTCGATGAGTTGGTGAGGGCCGGTATCGAACTAGGAACCTTGTGGTTTCTAGCCGAACGCTCTACCGACTGAGCTAACTTTTTTAATCATTTAAAATTGTGTGCAATTAATAATCTGAATTTTTACGTCACAATATATACATATATTTTTACTTATGTAGCTATATTTTTTGTGACATCACTATATGCCTGTAGTGACGTTACTTTATTTCTATTTTTAGTGACGTCACAATATTTTGAGTGACGTCACAATTTTTTGAGTGAAGTCACAATATTTTTTCATAGCGTTGCTAGATTTTTATCTAAATTTACTTCATTTTAGTTACATCACTATATATCTTTAATTTAAAAGAGTTTCATAATTTGCTCGAAGCATTGTGTTTATATTGGTTTGGTGGTTGGTTTTGAAGGCTATCACAATGCAAGTGTAAAGAAAAATAAGGTAACTATGGTGTTTGTTTACCTTTGATGCAAAGGTAAACAATATAACTATGTATTAACAATAGTTACTTGAAGTAAAATATTATAATTGTTTAGTAAAGATTATTATATATATTTACCAACCCCTCCGCACGAGCAGGATGCAACACAAGGTCAATTTCTTAAGCAGAGTGTAATTCCGTCCCGGCCTCCTGCCTTAAAAACCGCTAGCCGGTGGCCGCTGAAAAAAACCCACCAGCTATGATTGAAGTCCGTAACCAAAGTGGTATTTATTGAAAAAAAAACTAGGGTTAGGAGTTAGGGTTAGGGTTGGGGTTGAGGTTTAGGGTTAGTTTAATGGGAAAATAAATGAATAATTTGAGCTCTGTTTTTTCCGGGTCACCCTGTATTCAGGGTGACCCAGAAAAAACAGAACGCACAAATTTTGTAATAAAACTGTTAATTTTAGGTTTTTTTTTTAGGGTTTAGGGTTAGGGTTAGGGTTAGTGTTAGGGTTAGGGTTTTCGGGAAAAATGCCCTAAGTTGGTTGTTTTTTGTTGTTGTTTTTTCAAGTGACACCGCTTCGGCTATGGACTTCAATCATAGCTGGTGTTATTTTTTCAGCAGCCACTGGCTAGCGGTTTTTGAGGCAGGAGGCCAGGACAAAACTCTGTGAAGAGTACCAAAATTAATTTTTATTTGAATACTTGACGCCATATAACGGTAAATTATTTGTATTAAGAATAGTTACTTGAAGTTATAATTGTTTACTAAGGATTATTATTAGTTACTTGTAACCATATAACTGTGTATAAATTATTTGTATTAAGAATAGTTACTTGAAGCTATAACTTTTTACTAAGGATTATTATTAGTTACTTGTAACCATATAACTGTGTATAAACAAATGGTTATTATCAAATAGAAATAGCCTTCAAAACCAACCACCAAACCATTTTTAATTTATTTTAAGTGCAGTCACTATATTTTGTTATTGGGCTCCCAACATATATATTTTGTAGAGATGTGGCTTAATGTGTATGAGGCTTGTAAAAAAGGAAACCATCCGCTCTTGTGGGATAAAGTTAAAATTATACATAGGAAAGGACATTTTGCTTGTACACATATGTTTTTCATATGGTCTTCTGTCACCATGGGACCACATATGACTAGCCTGTGACAGGCAAGCTCTGCCACACATATTACATATATGGTCAGACTTGAATGTAGGAAACGTATTCAGGACCTCCGACTTGTGCTGCTTCCGTAGAGCCTACTTGCATATATATAAGTTAAGATAATAGATAAATAAATAAATAAATATCTTAGTTTATATTTATTTACATTGGAACAATTTTGCTACCATTGGTTTCTTGCTGTGTAGCAGTCATCAGTCAACGAAAATGTTTTCAAAACCCACTATACACTGCTGATGAGACCTGATAAAGTCAAAACAGCTGTACAGTGTTCCACACGTTGCACGCGGTATTCGCCGAGTTTGCTTATCGTGATTATTTCAATTATAATTACCAAATTCTCTCTATGTATATGTTGTGGATGCAGCTATACGTTCTATGCATTTTAATTGCCTTTAAAATATAAAAAATAATATATTTTAAGAATTATTCTAAACTGTCGTTGGTTTATTATATTTCTTAAAAAAAAAATTCTACTATTGAAGTATGGAGAAGGGGGTCTATAATTCATATAGTGCCTAATCATAAATTTGTTGAAAATAAATTGATCTGAGTATTCATTGTCTTGTTACATAATTATTAGATTCCTAATACTTATGTACAGTAGTGTAGAAACCAAAATGGCTGTTATAAGTTCAGCCGGCGGCCTTGAAGGATTGAATGACAAGGCTTGACCTCAGTCTTGATCCTCCTTCCAGTGGATACCGTGAGAATTGGTGGAGAAGACCCTCTTCCGGTTTAGATCAGAAAGAGTTTTAGTCAGATTGGCCAAAGCCGCGACGGTGGTAAGTCGTATTATGCACGGTGCCGACTCAATCTGCGCAGGTAGTCTGGTGGGGATTTCAGAATAAAATATGATCTAAGTTAAATCAAAGTCTTGTGTTATTATCTAAAAACTACAAATGACACAGGGCTTCTGATAAAGAGAAATCCCCAATGGAAGACCAGACACGAAGTCCCCAAGACGAAGTCCAGACGCTAGAAGAGACGCTAGAAGAATAGAAGTAAGAAAGTAAGGAAAGAGAGTATACAACAGTCTTCACTACTGGGATCTGGTTTATATGAATTTCATAAGTAGAATTATTTTGAAAAAAAAAAAAAAAAAATTAATATTTATGTACTATGTAAGTTATGTGGTCCCTTCAGGAATGTGAGGAATGTTAGAAAATAATGTACAATATCACTCATTGTAGAGTGAAGTAGTTTTACAGATGACGTCATATGTTATTTGCTGACACATTCCTGAAAGGAGTCTGTAATTCATTCTCAAAGAGAGCAGGCATGACACAAGGACATTTTTATGTGGGCCCACCCAAGAGATGAGACTCATGGGTGGTAGGTACCAAAAATGCACTGATCCCGTCGGCATTCCCCCTCAAGAGGGGCGCCTCAGGCACTGAGAAATAAACCCAGCCCTGCCCCTTTAAATCAAGGGGACAGGTGTTGCCTGGAGGGGATAGCCCTTTGAGATCAAGGCCGTTCATTTAAAACTTCTGATCCAGAGGCCGAAGCACACTAGACCCCCACCCCAAAGAGCGAATCAAAAGAGGCAAGGGCGAATGAATTCTCAAAGAGAGATATCATAATAATTTTCTGATTTCCTCATAAAAAGTAAGTAAAAAAATAAAGTCGTTGGGGTGGCGAGGGAGTCTATCCCCTTTTCACTAGCCCTAGACCAAGGAGATTGTTTTTGCATCTGAGATGGAGTGCCACACCTACCATCAGCTCCTTACTTTACTGCACAGATCCCTGTGCTACTCATATGCTGAGTTGGCGAGGGCCAGTATCGAACTAGGAACCTTGTGGTTTCTAGCCGAATGCTTTACCAACTGAGCCAAACCGGACCTTTCCTCATAACAAGGACACATAAATAGAATTTATTCTTAAAGCAACAAAAAATTTTAAAAAAAGAAAAGTTGTTTCAAAATAACTGAACTCGGTGGTCCCAAAGTCATGTCCCCCCTATATTTGATTTTCTTGAGGGAGCTCTCAAAGTAGTTTTTTGACGAATGAGAAGAGTGCCACTTTGGTTTGAATTCAGAGTTTTCCTTCTCCTATGCTGGTTGCCATACCAAGGTTAAAAAGACCAGTCCACCTGACTATTTACCCATAGCTGAAAAGAGAATAGTTGTATTCATACCTTTCCCAAGAGTATTAGCACTATGCGAAATGCAAAGAGCTGGGTCCAGGTTTGAACTTGCCTTTGGTTTGAATTCAGAGTTTTCCTTCTCCTAGACTGGTTGCCATACCAAGGTTAAAGAAACCAGTTCACCCTACTATTTACCCATTGCTGGAATGAGAATAGTTGGATCCATACCTTTCCCAAGAGTATTAGTGCTATGTGAAATGCAAACAGCTGCATCCAGGATTTGAACTTGTCATGCCGTGTCCATTTCCTATGACTGTAACCATTACACCACTTGTTTCCTCTTGTTTTAACTTTCATTATTTTTTGTTTTAATGACATGACATATAAGTTATGTAATTATTTTACCTCTAAAAAATCTGTACAAATTAGATTATTTTCTAGATGTTTTGATTGTATTATATAATTATTTTACCTCTAATGAAAAATTTGCAGGGGGTGACAAGACTTTCGGACCACCCTGTACTTATGAGATTTATTTAAACCGATCCCAATAGATAATGCTTTACAGTCAAGTCAAGCTGAAACTGTGGGGATTAAAATAAAAATAAAATAAAATAAAAAAATAAAAAAAACAACAAACTCCCATGAGCCTTCACTGGAAGAACTCGCTGCGCATGTGCGAGAAAAAGGACCGACTTCCGACCATCAAGTTAATATCTCGGCCACTCGAGTTTAGGCCTTAACTGGGTTTGGTCGCTCCTACTAGCCAGGGAGATATTCCCTTGCCACAGGTGACTATGACCAGTCAATAAAGCCTAAGTCATAAAACCACCTTCTGCCTTTGTTTCTTTCTTTCTCGTTCCTTGAATTCCTTCCTTTTCAGGGTGACCACCAAATGAGATGGAGTTAAAAGTAAAAACTCAAAGAACATGCACCAAGAATATAAAAAAAAAAAAAATATTTAACACCTTTAAAACACCCAAACCTCTTACCACTCCATAAAAGTATTGGTACCCCTGCTTGATCACTGAAGTTAAGCAGTGATTAACCTATTCAATACCTTATTGGGTTGTTGGGAGACAAAATAGAATTGTCTCCCTTTTTACATCGAAGGAGGGGCTTCCCACATCACATGTCTGTTTTGGTCCCCCGCTTGATCACTGAAGTTAAGCAGTGATGAACCTATTCTATAATTAATTGGGTTGTTGGGAGACAAAATAGAATTGTCTCCCTTTTTACATCGAAGGAGAGGCTTCCCACATCACGTGTCCGTTTTGGTCACATGACAGGGTGAACTCTAAAATCTTCCACTTTTATCAACACGATGTTGGAAGTGACAGACATGTGTTGTTTTGCTTCTTCAGCAGCTATGCACATAACTGCCTGTTTTTGTTCCCAGGCCTCCTGAAAAATACTAAGTGGTTTCCACCCCTTTGTTGCTTAACCTTTCTTCATGTTCCGTGGAACACCCAGTGTCTGTTTTATGGTTTGGGATGGGAACTATGTACCCCTTTTTGTATGATGTGTAATTAAATGTTATATTGTATGAACTAACTTGTCTTTTCGCTATTGGATTTCAAATCCACTGGAATATTATCTCACAGGTTCATATACTGTTCGCAGCGCCATGTAGAGATTCATAGAGTGATTAGTATCCAGTTGTGTTGCAAGCTGGGTATGTCGTTTATTCTACAATATGTAGGAGTGACGAGACTTTCGGACCACCCTGTACTTTGTATAGACTGATTCAAATGGATGAAATTTATAAATACTCGAATCAATTTGTATATTGGTAATTTAATTTTTTTCCGTTTGTACATGGGCGATAGATAGAGAAATGCTTTAGTGCTCATTTTAATGTCTTTTAGATTTTTTTTTTTTTATAAAGTAACGATTAACGAGCAATGATCTTCGTTTCTTTTGTTCTGTCTTTTTTTTTTTTTTGTTTTCAAGTTTTTCGTTCTATGAAAGAGAAGCAGAAGTAAAAGAATTAATTCATTTGGCATTTTTATTCATTTGTATATCCGACACGTGACTGTATGTTAAAACAAAAGCCAAGATGGGATGAAATAATCATTGGTAGATATAATTTTTATTAAGTCCAACTGATTTTTAAAAAAAAAACAAAACAAATAAAAATAAAAAAAAAGACAACAAAATGTTGGTTAAAAATAGTGCAGAGGAAAAATAGTTAAGTTCCTTGATATAAAAATTGTTACCTAAGAGAACAAAGAGGCACATGTTTTCTTTATACAAATGACAAAAAAAAAAAAAGGAAAAAGATAAAGAAAAAAAAAGAAAAAGAAAGAAAATAATAGGGCAGAAAAATGAAACCCTTGCGAATCAAATACCAACCCCTAAAAAAAAAAAAAATAATAATAAAGAAAGAAATTAAAATTAAAAAAAAAAAATTCCCAAGATAATAATGATAATAATAATAATAATAATAATAAGGACCATACGACCTTTAGGCACTCCTTTTGCGATCTCGTTTCATAAGGACCTTTTTTTCATTTACACCGTCAAAATCCGGTTGTTTGTTAGGGGTTAGGGTTAGGGGTTAGGGTTAGGGGTTAGTTTTATAATTAAAAAAAACCCTCTAAAAATCATCTGTTAACAAACAACTGTATTTTGATGGTGTAAATGAAAAAATGTCCTTATTAAACGAGATCGCAAAAGGGTGCCTAAAGGTTATATGGTCCATAATAATAATAATGATAATAACTGAAAAAAAAAAGCCGTGAAACATGAAGCTGATGTTAATACCAATTGTTGTTATTTGCCCTTGGAATGGTCCCCAAAAACCTGGAAAAAGAGACTGAGGGGGTCGGAGAGCTGGAGATCAGAGGGAGAATCGAGACCATCCAGACCACAGCACTGTTAAAATCAGCTAGAGTACTTAGAAGAGTCCTGGAGACCTGAGGAGACTTTCTTGTCACTCAAGTCTCCAGTGAAAAACCACCACTGATGCAAAAAAGGAATTTTGATGGAGTCAAATAATAATAATAATAATAATAATAATAATAATAATGATTATGAGGGTCAAAGTGATACCAATTGTAGTTGGTGCACTTGGAACGGTCCAAAAAAAAACTTGGAAAAAAGACTGGAGGATCTGGAAATCAGAGGAAGAATTGAGACCATCCAGACTACTGCATTGCTGCAATCGGCTAGAATACTCAGAAGAGTCCTGGAGGCCTGAGACTTGTTGTCACTCAGACTCCAGTGAAATAATAATAATAATAATAATAATAATAATAATAATGATAATAATAATAGAATATCTGTCTGACTTTCTGAGATGAAGGGGTATTATTATTATTATTATCATTATTATTATATACTGATATACTGATGAACTCAAACTGATGTCCTCATCTGTAGGTCGTGATTATAGTCACAATGTTTCGGCTGTTGTATCATCCGTCCTTCTTCAGATCTTTGTTATATTTAGTCTGGTGTTTTTCACACTGAAGATTGTTACTCAATCTAGATTGTTCCCCATTCTTTGTACCAGTTAATTCTTCTTCTGTCCTTGTGTTTGTCCATTGTCTTTCTCTTTCACTGAGCCAGCATGTGCTGCACTACCATGACCCAGTGTGTCTAGTCACCATGAGGTCATGAGTTCAATCCCCGGGTAGTGCAGTATGCAGTTCAACAGAAAAACTTCAAATTAATGGACTGATTGATTAATTAATGAGACAGTTTCAAAATCATTGAAATTAGAACAGTCTACTTCCATTGATGGAATAAAGGTTTTGGCTCAAAATTTGCAGACAGATACCAATTCCACAAACGTCCAAAGAAGGCCAGAGAACACAGCAGCCAAAATGTTTCGATTTATAACAATGAAGATATAGATACTAGTCTGAGTATTGAAATAAAAAAGGGATCACCTTATCCCAGCAAGAAGACCAGACCTAGTGTTGATAAACAAAAAAGAAAGAACTTGTCAACTGGTGGATTTTGCAGTGCCAGCAGATCACAGGGTGAAGCTAAAGGAAAATGAAAAAAATGGACAAATATCTGGACCTTGCCAGAGAACTGAAAAAGTTATGGAACATGAAAGTGAAAGTGATACCAATTGTGGTTGGTGCACTTGGAACGGTCCCAAAAGGATTGGAAAAGGGTCTGGAATGTTTGGAAATCAGAGGAAGGATTGAAACCATTCAGAACACTGCACTGCTGCAATCTGTCAGAATACTCAGAAGAGTCCTGGAGACCTGAGGAGACTTGCTGTCACTCAGACTCCAGTGAAATACCATCAGCTAACACTGGTGTGAAAACTCAAAAGGAGTGAATGATAATAAGACCACTTGCTAACATTGGTATGAAAAAACTCCTAAGGAGTCATATAATAATAATTTTTCATATTTTCATGAAAAATATTTTAAAAATAACACATAATTGAATATGCATTGAAAAGCAACAAAAAAAAACAACAAATAATAAAATGGTGTATCTTAAGGTAAAAAATGCATTCTTTAACTGGAGATCCAGACCACGGCACTGTTAAAATCAGTTAAGAGTACTTAGAAGAGTCCTGGAGACCTGAGGAGACTTAGTTGTCACTCGGGACTTCAGTGAAAAACCACCGCTTAAAACTGGCATGAAAAACTCGCAAGGAGTATAATAATAATAATAATAATAATAATAATGATAATGATAATAATCTGATGAGAATTGAATTAAATTTCACATGTATAATAAGAACCATTGATTGATATTCTAAATTTTTGGTTGTCAGTTAAATCTCTTTGGACTTTTAATATTTTCAACATGAAATTACAGCAGTTCTATTCTGCAGCCTTCTTCAGCAAACCATATCAAGAGTGAGACGATCAAGTAATTAACAGAGGGCAATATTGGAGAACCAGGGGAAGTTGTCGTGTGTGGGCGTATTCTGCAAGTTGCATAAGTCGAGCAAGTACAGCTTTTAATACTGTGTAGTTTTTCTTCGTGTTGTAGAGGAGTTAACACCCCTACAGGATGGACTGGCTCATAGCCTTATAATAGTCGACATAGCAGTGATAGAAACGGAAAATTATATTCAGACAAAATTACTGCGTCTGACTACTCACATTTGACCCTCCTCATTCTTGTAAGTTTGTCTTTGTGAATTGTTCTACTTCTTGTTTTTATGTAATAAGTATCTGTTAGCACCAGATACAAGTGCTGAATAAAATATATCTCAAACACACTATTTCTCCGTGTATCTTTTACCGCCTCAACGATACAACACTTTGTTTAGTGACAAAGAAGGTGTTGACAAATTAGCAAAAAAAAAAAAATAATAATAAAAAAAAAAAAAATTGACATCTTTGTGGAATAAAAAGATTGAGATTTTGAAAAAAACAAAAAAAAAAACGATAGAAAGAAATTAAAAAAAAAAAGATGAGTTTTTGGGCTTAAAAAAAAAACATCAGTTAGCTACCATTCTGCATTTTTGATTTTTGAGGGTGTGTCAAGAAGTAATGCCATTTTGTTTAGGACAGGTATAATTACCAACACAGGAACATGTACCATACATCAAAACGAAGCTGTTCCTCTGTGGATCACATCCCTACTTCTCCACATAATCACCATTTCTCTCAATAGCAATGTTTCACCTTCGAATGAGAGCATGTATCTCTGCCCTGTAAAAATTCTGTTGACTGTTCTTTGAGCCACTTCTTCACTACAGATTTCACTTCCTAGTCACTGGAATAATGTTTGCCTCTCAAACCCACTTTCATGGGACCGAGGAGATAATAGTCTGAGGCAAACATTATTCCAGTGACGAGGAAGTGAAATCTGCAATGAAGAAGTTGCTCAAAGAACAGTCTTTATGGGGCAGAGATACATGTTCTTATTCAAATGTGGAACAAGGCTATTAAATAATTGGTATCAACATGGACGAGTAGGGATGTGATCCACAGAGGACCATCTTCATTTTGATGTACGATACATGTTCCTGTGTTGGTAATTATACTTATCCTTAACAAAATGGCATTACTTTTTGACGCACTCTTGTATATTGCTGGAAACAAAAAAGAGATTCTTGATTCTTTAGATACAGACAGTGTGCTTCAGTAAGGCTGGAGGATGCGTTGGCCGAAACATGTTGACAAGATCAAAGCAAAGACACTTATCATAAAAAAACTATGGAAAGTTTTAACTTATTCACTGATGTTTTTTTACACTTCTGAATGGGTGATAAAATGCATCGGGGCCCATTTTGATGTCACTGTTACACAGCCCTGTCCTTCTCAAGGCATCAGCGCTATGCTTTATTGCGTGTAGGTAAACTCCCTTGAACAATGAAGACTCCGACAAAATACCGTGGGTACAAGACAGGTTTATTCACCATACGGAGGTAGTGCTGATACTTTGAGAAGGACAGGGAGGCGTGATAGTAATAAGCTTAGGTCCACATAGAGGCTAAGTAGGAAAGAGAAAAAGAATCTAAGTATTTCTTGAACGATGTCTAATGTGGAAAGATAGATCTTGGGTCCAAGCTGTGAAAATGGAGCGAAACGGTGACTTTAAGGATTTTGTCCTGCCAGTAAAAATAGACCGCCAAGGGAGGTAACTCTTAGGGGTTGTTTATCTAAAAGCATAGCATGACACTGTTTCATTTTTTTTTTAAGGTAACCTATGTGATTATTGTCTTAGGGGAAAGAATAATAATCCTATCAAAGTGTGTATTTATCTAAACATCGCACAGTAGAAAATGTAAGTCTTCCTGGGGTGGGGTGGGATGGGGGATGTAAGAAATGTATTTATTAGTGTATGTCTATCAAGAAGTATACATTCCATTGTATTCAGCCCTGGTTAGGCAACCAGTCTAGGAGAAGGAAAACTCTGAATTAAAACCAGCTTCACTCTACTTAAAAACTGACCTTGTGTCACATCCTGCCGATGGCAGAGTTGTTGGGTAAAAACATCCATCCAATTGTATTTGTTTAAATCTATATACTACTAAAAATCTTATTATATATATATATATATATATATATATATATATATATATATATTGTCTTTCTCAATATATGGTGGACTCTCCTATCATGAACAATAGATGAGGGTCAGCAGTGAGTGATTTGTTTCCTCCCATGTTGTGCATGCTATCAAGAAGACATTTTGTGTTTCCTCAAGTGTGATAGCAGCCCAGCCTTGCTTTTGTTTTAAACTTAGGCGGAACTGATCTCGATGATTCAGTCTATTTTCTTCAAAGCTCTTTAGTCTAGCGAAACATGTCTTACGCCATTCCTTCCGAATTGATGCTAGATTTTCCCAAGCACTCAGGTTAATATTGAGGCATTTCAAATTGTCCTTCAATTTGTCTTCTCAATATATATATATATATATATATATATAATATAATAAGATAAATATATAAAGGTTTTACATATCTATTTATTAGGTGACAAAGGAACATTCACAACCATATTGGTTTCATGCGATGCATTCATCAGGTGAAGATGTTTTAAATGTCTTGAAACATCCTCACCAGATGAATGCATCGCATGAAACCAATATGGTTGTGAATGATGTTTCAAATGTCTTGAAACATCCTCACCTGATGAATGCATCGCATGAAACCAATATGGTTGTGAATGTTCCTTTGTCACCTAATAAATAGATATGTAAAACCTTTGTATATTTATCTTATTATATTATATAACAGCTCTATTTTATATTGAGCACTCTACCAATTAATACTGCCTTTGGTACACCGTTCCAGCAAAAGCCGAAATAGTGACCATCTCACACTATAGTATATATATATATATATATATATATATATATATACTTATGCAGATGTAACAATAATCCATCAAAATAGTAGGTTGACTAGATTCATTAGCCTTGTTAGGCAACCAGTCTAGGAGAAGGAAATCTCTGAATTCAAACCAGCTTCAGTCTGGTTAGAAATTGACCTTGTGTCACATCCTAGTGATAGCAGAGGGGTTGGGTAAATACATCCATCTAATTGTATTTGTTTAAGTCTATATATTACTAAAAAATCAGGTAAAATTGGTGGGGTCTTCATATATATATATATATTATATATATCAACTCCAACTTAATATATATATATATATATACACACACATATATATATGGAAAAACATGGATATGCGTATATATGGATTATATGTATTTATATATTGTTTTAGTCTTCTTATTTTTCTAACATTAATATTCCATATGAAATACGTCATATCTTTGTTAACTTTTCGTACTTTGCCTATTCACGTTCATGCATGCGTCATCTTATGATCTTCACCTTCCATTTTTGCACATGCAATGATCACGTCATTGGCTTTCGTAAACAAACGCGCATATAAAAATTAACGGTTAATAACATCATATTCACACATTCACTATACACTTAACATCTTTCATTTTGTCCCTGACATAAACATTACTTAACAGTGTCCTGAAGATGGTACAATATAACCGAAATGCTTAAGTATTGACACATAAAATTGTTTCCCCTAATCATAACATCCTGTGTTTGTTATATTTTAAAAATATTTTCTTCACACATATATATATATATATATATATATATATTTTTTTTTTTTTTTTTGGTACTCCTCTTGTTACTCTGAATTTCATTTGTCACTGTGATCTTTAGGGTTGTTATTTTAAAATTTCAAGTTTTAAACCAGCTCTTCAACATGTGATACAAAGTCAGTTTATATATATATAATATATATATATATATATATATATATATATATATATATTCATATACATACATACATATATATATATATATATATATATATATATATATTTTAAACATTTTTCTGTTGGTGCTGCACATGGGTGGCATGTTGGAGTTTGATCGTCTCCAACGGGGTCTGGCTGGCTGAGGGGGATATTATGTTGGAAGACCCGAAACCCCCCTATGAAGCCAGCCAATAACATAATTGACGACGCCACCCTGCGCTAAGTAAGTATGGCGTATTTCAAACATATATATATGTTGACTTAAACAAAAGACACATCTCCTGTTTAACAATTTTATTTGCGATTTTTTCAAGTTTACTGGCCAACTTTTTAATATTTGGGTGGAATGAACATTGGTGAACTAATCCACGAATTTCCACCCAAATATTAAAAAATTGGCCAGTAAACTTGAAAAAAATCACAAATAAAATTGTTAAACAGGAGATGTATCTTTTGTTTAATTCAACATGAATAAATGCTGCCCAAATACACACACACACACATATATATATATATCTTATTATAATGGAGATTGTGTGCTTTTTTGTCTGTAACCGAAACTATATCACTACTCAAGTTACAATTCCCTTAGTTATAGACATCACATTCTCAATGATTTTATTTTTATTTTAACCTCTATTATTAATAAAATTGTTTTACATTATTAATATTGTTAACCATATCTACATACTAACAACATACCATTATGTTTATATATACAACAAAATAGTGGTTTACAGTGTGAAGGGGAAGGCTAATTTGCATATTGATATGAAAAAATCGAATTTAATAAATATGTGCTTAGTATTATTGATTTCTAACTGTTTGGTTTTATTTTAATGAATATAAGCAAAAATCTCTTCAATGAATCTTAAATGAAATCCATTAACAAGAAAAAATAACTGTCATTTTATTCTTTACTTCCTCTTTTAACTAAATACTTAAATTAGAAAAAATAACAATGAAAGACGAGAGTGATGGAAGAGTAAGTTTCAGTTGTTCTATATTTCGATTATAC
>CM042151.1:165262-172762 GCA_023376005.1 Doryteuthis pealeii
ACTGTAACATTTATACCCCTATATACTGTATATATTATTACTGTAACATTTATACCCCTATATACTGTATATATTATTACTGTATACTATTATACCCCTATACCAATCTGTGGTCAAAAATATTTTTCTAGCATTGGACTTCACAGTCACAGGGGCACAAAAACTATATTATAGTTTTCCAAGACTGAAGTGCCAATAATAATAATAATAATAATTCTTTATATATTTTTGTTTTTAAGTTGTTTATTTTCATTATTGTTATTGTTTATATTTTTTTAATTTATTTTATTTGTCTTTTATTTGATTTTTATTATGTTTTATCCTTTAATTATTTGTTTTATTTTTTAATCATCTTTCTATCCAATTTTTAAACATATCATTGATTTATGCTCTTATAATAATTTTTACTTAGTTCTTTTCGTATGGAAAATGAAGGTTAAAAAGTGTTTAACCTCCTTTCAGACAAAAATAGAGTGCTGATTTTATTGAACTTTAGTCTTTGCTGGTCTCCACCAATTTTCCTTTATAAAAGGATACGTGCTCCGTCGTTGTATAAACAGACAGATATACATACGGAATCTTTCTTACATTTTTTAAAACCCCCTAATGAAAAATATTAACACACTTTATCTTATTTTATTTTGTAATGACACAAAATTTAAAAATTATCACTAAGATGATACTAATAACTAACAGATAAATAAATTACCAATATAATTACCCGTATTCACTAATTTAAAAAAACAAATTTGAATCTATTGGAAATTGGGTTATCTGCCCTCACCCGGAAGTCCGGACAATAGGGGTCAGAGATAGAACCCTGACTCAACAGAACAGAGTCCGCACCCAGGAGAGAAACACGACAACTCCGACAGGCAGACATCACAGAAGCAGCGACCTTACCGGACAACCTCGAGACATTGCTGAGACAGATACATCAAAGTTAAGTTTCTTAAACCTGTAAGCATACTTATATATATTCCGCCAAGAGAAATTCTCTGGCAACCTCTTACAGACATTTACACAATTTGTATACTCTCACATTTAATACTACAACCAATAAATTGTTAACCCAATTATATACTCTATAATTGCCTTGTCTCCTTTCCTTTACGACAGAGATATTATTTCACCCCAGTATTTCTGTTAAATCATATATCAACAGAATCTTAACTTTTCTTTGCACAAGTCAATAATATTATTTTTGAAATCAAAAATTCACCCTTTTTTCAAATGTCACTCTCCAATAAATATTTTTTATTCTCTAGCTGTGACCGTCACCAAACATCACTCTATTTTCTCCAACTGTAAAGCGTTCTCAAATAATTTTTTTAAAAATTCCTTTTTTTTTTAACACTTCAAAATTCTCTATATTTTGATCATTTTAGCTTCAAATATCAAACATTTTACCCTGATGAAGGCTGTTTTTCTTTGTATACTTAAATATTTTATATTTTTCTATCATTACTATTTTATTCTATATTCAAAATAATAAATAGAATACATGTGTACAAAAACAAACTCCTGGCTGAAACACATGTTGGTAATTCAAATTAAATCAATTTCATCCATTCAACATTTTCTTTCCTTTATCTATATATCCTTTCAACGCACACACACACACACATATATATATATATTCGTAGGTGGGATACCAGGTAATTTGGTATTAGGATGATTCTAAGCTGGTCCTTTCTTCCAATGGGTACGATGTTGAAGAGTTCAGGTCTGATTTGAGAGCTCAATGTTTAATCTTTATTAACAGAGCAATATAATTAGTAAAGACAAAAAACTTAAAAATCGGGTATTATGGAATTATGGTCCCATTTCCACCCATAGGTATCTGAATACCCTAAATACTCAACTCCGATAAACAGCTTCCACAAGATCAAAAGCACTACCACCCCCTAAAAAGATAAGATGAATTGAAACCCGATATCATCACAGGGATCAGGAGAGAATGTATAAAAGCAAGCTGAATTTATCTGTATACCATTTTCAATAAAGAATGCGATCTGATGAAGCTCATAGGTGTATACAGATACCTATAGGTGGAAATGGGACCATAATCACATAATACCCGATTTTTAAGCTTTTTGTCTTTACTAAATATATATATATATATATATATATATATATATATATATATATATATACCTACAAAAGTGTCATGGATAAAATATCATATGGAAACACTGATGCTCATTCCTTCTAAACAGTAGATAATGTCGTCTTTCCCTTACAGAAAAAAATTAAAAAATGTTTTTGTTTTTAATCATTTAGTTTTCATTGATATTTGATAAGTTAAAATAGGATAAATATAAACTCATGATTATCAACTTTTTATTACCGACTGTTCCTATTACCGACTGTTCCTATTACCGACTGTTCCTATTACCGGCTGTTCCTATTACCGACTGTTCCTATTACCGACTGTTTCTATTTTACGTGCTGAATTTCAATTTTATTGATTTGTAACAATTAATCAGAATTTCTTTTGTTCATAATTCTTTTCTTTTTTTTTTTCTTTGATATAAATGAACTTTACTTTTTGATATTTGGCTGTTTTGTTTTTAACGGCATATCAACCCTTTTCAGGTTATTTAATGCCAAATCGAGTCATTTGATATTTGGTTTCTTACAGTACCTGCTGTTGCTTAAATGGTCACTCATCTAAGTATTGAACAGGCTCATCCATTGCTTAACTTTGGTTATCTAGCAAGAACCAGTGCTTTCAACAGGATTTGACTGTAAGCCTTACGGTTTGGAAAATTTAACTATTTCAAAAATCCTATTCTAAAATCTTTTTAATCAAAATTTTAAAACTTAGATTTAATTAAATCAATTTGCATATTGATATTAAAAATTTGATTTTGATAAATGTGGGCTTGGTATTATTGATTTCTAATTGTTCGATGAATATGAGCAAAAATCCCGAGGATAAATCTCAAAAGAAATCCATTACCAAAAACATAACAGTAATCTTATTCTTTACTTCCTATTTTAACTAAATAGCTAAATTAGGAAAATTTAGCAATGAAAGACAGGAGTGATGGAAGAGTAAGTTTCAGTTCTATTTTTTTTATTAAACCCACCTCTGTTTCAAATCTTTTTTATCGACATTCTTATTTAGTTTCATTAGCCTTTCTAATTTAATATGATATTTTATTACATTAAAACTTAAATACTTGCACCCTACGGAGGGTGTATATGCTTGCTAGAATGTATAAATATGATTAAAAACAACACAGTATTCATTATTTTAAATTTTGGTTATTATTCCTTATCTTATACATTTCCATGCTTCCAATACAAACAAACATTTTCCCAACAATATATATATATATATATATATATATATATGTATGTATATATATATATATATGTATATATATATATATATATATATATATCTATCTATATAAATATATGAACATGTGGTATGTGCATATTACCATGTTTATATAAGTGGCTCGTTGAAATAACCACATTACTTTAATGCAAGTTTTTTCCTTCTTAAAAATGAAGACAGATTTCTGGATGCTTATTGCACCTGAAAATCACAGATTTCTCACTTTTGGTTTGGTTTGTTTTGTTTTACGGCATATCAACTGCAGTGGGTCATTTAATGCCGATAAAGTTTTGAAATAAATCAATTCTTAATGGATAATACAATTTTTTTATAAATACATTTTTCTATTTAACCCATAGATGGGTTCTCACTTTTCTTATATATATACATATATATATATATATATACGTATGTATGTATGTGTGTGTGTGTGTGTGTGTGATATAAGTGATATATATGTTTGTGTGTGTGTGTATTATATTTTTGTGTATATATATATATATATACATATATATATATATTATAGTTTGCTATAATTTACTAGTGTAACATTATATATATATATGTATATGAATATATTTATCTATGTGTGTGTGAATATATATATATATATATATATATATATGTATGTATGTATGTAGACAGATATATCTGTGTATGGGTGTGTGTGGATGTGATATGTGATATATATGTCTTTGTGCATATTATATTTTTGTATATATAAAGTAAATAAAGTCGTCGGGGCGGCCTAAAGTCGGTATCAGCCAGGGAGTCTATCCCCTTTTCAATAGCGCTAGACCAAGGAGATTATTTTTAGCATCTGAGATGGAGCGCCACACCTTCCATCAGCTCCTTACTTTACCGCACAGATCCCTGTGCTACTCATACGCTGAGTTGGTGAGGACCGGTATCGAACTAGGAACCTTGTGGTTTCTAGCCGAACGCTCTACCGACTGAGCTAACCCGTTTGGTATACTGCATTACCCTAATATATATATATATATATATATATATATATATGTCTCTCTGTGTGTACACGTGTGTGTGTGTGTGTGTGTGTGTGTGTGTTTGAGTTTGTGTCTGGACCAGACTGTATTCTTCTTTCTCCGACAAATAATATGTTTACGTTTCAACTCAGCAGTAAACAACAAATGAGACAGATCCTTTGTAATCGATTTGTAAACAATCACCTGTTGTCGGACCTGATGACATTTCTTTTTTTTTTGTGTTAGTTTCATGTTTGTCACGAATCGTGCATTTTGAAAAAATATAACTCTGTTTAATATATGAAATGCACCTCTCACCCACGTCACGCCCTGCCCCGCCCCCCGCAATTGTGGTGTCGATTAAACACGGTGAGAGAAGAAATATTAAAAAAAGAAAAAAAAAAAATGTGTATGATGTGCGTTTATAATCAAGAGTGCATTATATTCCGGAATTATTGTAAATTCTTCGATTGAATTTCTACAAGGGTGTTGTGTCATGTGCATGTAAACAGGATATAAATGTAGTTTAAGTCAAATGGATTTGGTAAGTCTAAAAAAATGGGTCTCCGAACATAGATATCATTATATATATATATATATATATATATATAAAATCATAAAATACACGCGTACAATTGACTGCAATTAATCAATATCTTGATTAATTCAGTGGATTTAACCCTGAAGATCCTTATGGTGAAACTCGAGTAGGTTATTCCTGTGTATACCATTATGATAAATTCGCTCTACTTACGTATTGAGCACTTTATATTTGTTATATCGCTGTCTTATCATTGTGAAACTTGTATCAACTAACCATTGAGGCCAATTTTACTGGTAAGTCACCATTTTCATATATAAAATCATATATATATATATATATATATATATATATATATATATATATATATATAATATACATTTCATTTCCAATTGCTTTTAATTGTAAGTGCATGATATTTTTCAACACTTTATTTATTAACATCAGTTAAATAGATAGACCATGCTATTTTCAGCAAATTTATATATATATATGTATAGTGTGTGTGTGTGTGTGTGCGTGTGCTTGTGTGTGTGTGTGAGAGTACTTGAATATATCTATCCAGTATGGATATACTTAAACAGTATTTATATATATATATATATATATATATATATATATATATATATTATATATTAATGATTTGAAGGCAATTACAATGCAAATAAAAACTAAAAACAAAAATGTTTTTTTTTTGTCTTATTGATTTCAAAGTAAACTTCAAATTTGCCTTCAAATCATTAATAAATAATAACATACTTAACAATGCTTCAAGCAAATTACCAATTACTTTTATATATATATATATATATATATATATATATATATACACATATATATATATACATTAATATATATATTTTTATTGAATACTAATGATGTCACTACATTTTTATATTTTCTTTTTTACAATTTAATATTCTCCTTTGAATCTTATTTACATATAATTTTTCATATGAGATTTTTCTTTTTTTTTTTGTGAAAATTCTTCCGTTTGATGATGAATGTCTTTGAAAATTGGTAAAACCATTGTTACATTCTACCCAAGAAAACTCTTTGACTCTCTTTGGCAAAGCTGGGCACCAGCACAACCAAACTCGTTGCACCCACCATCTTCTCATTGGCCCTGCCCGCCAAGATTTGGTACTAGTACTGGATGAACAAAGGCTGAACTGTCATCAATGCGAACGATTTTGTTCATATAGATTTATATATATATATATATATATATATATACATATATACACATATAAGGATATACTAGTAGAAGTATTAGAGTGGTGGAGCCACGGTAACAGTGTGGTACAATCAAGCAGGTAAGTAGTAATACTGGTGCAGCGTCGTAGTAGTAGGCGTAGTGGTTGGCATTGTACCTCTACAAGGCTCAGTATTTATGGCTGACACTAACCAATCATATTACTGTGTGTTACAGTCGAGGAGGTAAGTAGTAATACTGGTGCGTCATCGTAGTAGTAGTTGTACTAGGTGTAGTAGTTGGCATTGTACCTCTATAAGGCTCAGTATTTATGGATGACACTAGCCAATCATATTACTGTAAGGGGAAACCCAGGTGTATACATATTCATTACATCAATTTATGACTTATTCAGTTGGATACAATCAAAGAACTGACACTGATATGAAGAACTTGATGCTGGTTGGTTGATTGATTGATTTTAATGGCATATCAACCCATCTGGGGTTATCTCAAGTAATATATATTGTGTATCTATATTTACACTTTTGTAGTAACTGGTTTTAACAATGTGTTATCATCATTGGGGATCATGTTGTATGGTATTGATTAAGTTCATGTCTATATTCTATGGTATGATTTTATTTCCTTCAAAAAGGACAGAATGTCTTCTACATTGAATTCTACAAATAGATCTTTCATATTGTTTGCTTTAAAATAACAGTTTCTGATGTGAGCAAAAATCCTGCATTCTATGAATAAGTGTTTTAACAGTCAAAGGTGTTTGACATGTTTCACATGAATTCAAGGAAAAATTTAAGGAGGGGGGGGGCTTCGTAGCAACTACTTCTTACCAATTCTATTTAGCCATAGCGGCATGAAGATGGCGCCAAGATGAATAGGAAATGGACACAGTTCAAAAGAATTCCAGATCTTCATGAAATGAATAAGTGAAAAACTAGCAGTAGACACGCTGGATCGAACCCATTCCACTGGCTCTATGTATGGGTGCTCTTTCTATATCATATTTAAGTTATTGAACTTCTAGCTAATGCTTGGATAGCCTGCATGTTATACAATGAGCAATGCGTGATTTTTCTTGAATTTTTAATGATCTTTTAGCAGGTTGAGAATATTTAGAAGGTTAATAGTAAAGTTTAATGTTTACTTCAAGTCACTACTCACAATATATATATATATATATATGTATGTATACATATATTTATTTATGGATATATATATATATATACATATATATATATATATATATTTATATATATATATATATATATATATATATACATATATATATATATATATATATATATATATATATATACATATATATATATACATATATTTATTTATGGATATATATATATATACATATATATATATATATATATACATATATTTATTTATGGAT
>CM042151.1:185262-204005 GCA_023376005.1 Doryteuthis pealeii
AGACTTGTTCATGATGGCCGTAAGGGTTTTGAGATAAAGCAGCTCGAGCACTCCATCGTGAAGCGGGCTTTGCGGTGGCGGCACATGGTAGATGTCCTGGATACATTTCCTACATTTAAGCCTGACCCTATTTTGCCTGTCAAGGGCTGGGCATCTCAGTTATATACAATCCTGATATGTCCCGGAAGGGATATATTTAGTAGAAGTAGCAGAGTGGTGGGGCCACGGTAACAGAGTGGTACAATCGAGCAGGTAAGTAATAATACTGGTGCAATGTCGTAGTCGTGGGCATTGTACCTCTACACTGCTCTGTTTTTATGGCTGACACCAGCCAATCATATTACTGTGAAAGGGGACCAGGTGTATGCATATTCACTACACCAGATCCCATACGAGAGGCTCATGTGTCATATGTGTGACAGGGTGCGTAAAAGCAAAGCTGGAGCCCTGAGCCATCTACGTGCTCATAACCGAACTGCTTGCTTGTAGAAATGGCCTTCTTCTGTGAAGAAGTGGCAATCACCATGTATGTAAGTGAGTGTGTGTGGTGGATGTAGAAAGAAAGAGAGAGAGTACATTATAAAGTCAGCAAAAAATATATGAAACAAAGAATTCCAAATATCATAAAAAAAAACAATATTGAAAAAAATCCGTATCAAGACACCAATAAGCACCCCAAATGAGATCTAGATTCAAAAGGACATGTTTTGCTTTTCACCGTCAAAATCCGGTTGTTTGTTAACAGACGATTTCTAGATGCATTTAAAAAAAAATATTATAAAACTATAAACGAAAGATACGTTTTTATATTAAAGACACTTTTTTAAAACTTATTTCATGTTGTTGTTGTTAATTCAAAAGCAATTCTTTTTTATATGCCAACAACAACAACATGAAATAACTAATTTTTTTATTATTATTAAAATCAAAAACTATTTTAGTATAAAAATGTTACTGGTTTTTATCGGCCGGCTGTTTTGTTTACTAGCAACCGGTGAAAAGCAAAATTCAGTTCCTTTTAAAACGAATCTTGTGCTGGGGTGCCTATTTATGTCTTGGTCCAAAAATCCTCAACAACAGCCAACTGTAGGAAGATACTCAATATTTCGGAAAAATAGGGTTGTAAAAGAGTGTCCGACTAGGAACCACAAGGTTTCAGGTTCAATACCGGTCCTCGTCAACTCAGCGTATGAGTACCACATGAGGCTATGGACACCGATGAGAACATCGATGTCGCATCGCCTGGCGTGCAGCACGAGCCCGAGGAGAGAATGGAGGTTGACGACGTCCCAAGTACGACAGAGGGTGATGTGGGAGAGTGCCTACACCCATTCGAACTCCCACCGTTGAGACAACGCTCGTGTCGCAGGATACGGGCACCAAGAACCTTGTCCCCACAAATGCGTGGACAATCACACGAATACCCAGACGCATACAAACCATGATGAACGTCGGTTCATCCGTGGTCACGGAGCGGGGGGGCATGTATAAGTAGAGTGATATTCCCCCTGTGTGTTGTCTCAATGGACTGGTCTGCTCTTGGAAGAATGGGCTTAATAAAGAGCCGAGAGGCGGCCATTGGTAATCGGTCGACCGACGTTCGAACCAACTTACAAAGTCTTACGTACTTTATCGGTAGGTCGATTTTTCACTTTTTTAAAATGTCAAATTGTCCATCTATGCGAAAGCTGTGTGTTAGTATACTGAATACTGATACCAAAATTAGATCTTTTACTTGTACCATTGTTTGAGGAAATAGCATCAAAGATCGTCTACTAAAATGCACTAAAAATCCTCATTTTCTAAAGGCTAAATTTTTGTGAAAACGAGGAATTTTAGTGCATTTTAGTAGACGATCTTTGATGCTATTTCCTCAAACAATGGTACAAGTAAAAGATCTAATTTTTGGTATCAGTATTAGGTATACTAACACTCAACTTTTGCATAGATGGACAATTTGATATTTTTTAAAAGTGAAAAATCGACCTACCCTATTCTACAACCCACCGTTTACACAGTTTGGGTTCTAGTAGTCTGCATCAGTAATATTATATATACAGGGTGACATGAAAACAGAAATTGGGTTCTATTTTTTTTGGGGGGGGGGGTCACCCTGTATATGAATGTTTTTGCTGTCTATTGTATCTGATGATGACACCACACGAATCTGTTTCGTCTGTGATTGCATCTTGTCAACTGCATATGGTGATGTTAAAAACCTCCAGGTTTCTTTTGGTATTGTCTTTATACCAGAGCTTTGGTCTACCAATTCCACGTGATCCCCCTCTCAGTTGAGAGTACAGAATCTACTTTGGCAGTCTGTCATCCTTAAGTCTGTTTAAGTGACCTTGTGTCCCATCCTATTCCTGTGGAGTAATTGGTATATATATATATATATATATATATATATATATATATATATGTGTGTGTGTGTGTGTGTGTGTGATAATTGAAAAAGTATTCCTAACCTTGCTTTTCCAGGAGCGAAATGATCTGTAAGAATATGATGCCAGATTCCTTCTTTGGTCCATCCTGAACAATACATCTAAATTTAGAAACAAAAATAAAATTACTCACAAATTTATATATGAAACAATAAAAAAACATAGATTTATAAAACATGGAAGAAATAAATAAATAAATAAATGAATAAAGAAAGAAAGAACAAAAGAAAGAATACTCATGAAATAAATAGATAAAGAATATATATCAAAGAAAGAAAAAAGAAAGAAAAAATATCTGTGAAAGAAAGAAAGAGATAAAGAAAAAAGAATAGCCATGTAATAGAGAAAGAAAGAAAGTATTGGAATGCAATGGGAAAGATTTTAGTTGAGAAATACATTGTGTAGAGTTTTAATATAGGCATCTATTGGAAAGGGTTTTATCATAGGAATACATTGTGATGGGTTTTAATATAGGAATACTTTGGAAAGGGTTTTAATTATAGGAATACATTAGAAAGGGTTTTATTATAGGAATACATTGTGATGGGTTTTATTATAGGAATGCATTGAGATGGGTTTTAATATAGGAATACATTGGAAAGGGTTTTAATTATAGGAATGTAGAGGAAAGGGTTTTATTATAGGAATACATTGGAAAGGCTTTTATCATAGGAATACATTGTGATAGGATTTAATATAGGAATACATTGGAAAGGCTTTTATCATAGGAATACATTGTGATGGGTTTTAATATAGGAATACATTGGAAAGGGTTTTAATAGAAGTATATTTAAAAATAACTTCTGCCTATCAACCGTCCTTATGTTTTTGTATGTAACAATGCAACATTTCTTTACCTGTGCAAAGCTGACATAGAAAAGTTGAGCGGGAGTTAGATTGATTCCAGGGAGTGGTTTTTCTTCTCCGTGCTCCTCAGTCCATAACAAATATGCCTGAAAAAAGAAGAATCGGACTGTTTTAAATATCGTCAATTTTGGGCGAAACGAGTTCAATGGGTCAACTCGGTAATCTGAACATTATGAGAGTAACCTCCCTTTGTTTATTTCACTTTGAGGAAGCCATATGTTTTGGTCGGCCATTTTTATTTCACCGTAAATCTACACTGAAAATACAAATTTGTTCGAATCAATCCAACTGCATGTTTTAACGTGAAAATATCATAAAATGTGTTCTTAATTGTGCTTGCGCATTATTTGAAATGAACTTAATTGTTATTAAGAACACATTTTATGTTTGGTCTGGAATTGCTACATCCAATCAAGAGAATTGCTTTCAAATGTTTATTAGTCAATTTCGTTCGATGGGTTGATTCCGTAGTCAAGTCCATGAGGATTTTGTAAGTTTAACATGATATGTAAATTTAAATGGTATCAGAACATCTCACGTTCCGTATGTTTTGTTAAGTTTTTAAGGGCTATAATTGGCCATTTGATTCTAGGTAGAGAGTCCTCCGATTTGGATCCTTTGGTAATCCTCTCAAATAAAGAATCCTAGGTTCCTTCATCGAATGTTGCGAGTAGACTGAGAAATAATCAGCGCTTAAGTAATATATCAGCCACGCAGTATGGCCAGCGATTGGCTAAGGAACAGACCACATGATCTCGCCTAGTCTATAAGTATAGGAAAGGAACTGGCACACACCTTTTATACATAAAAATTCCAACATGTTTTAACAAACAAATTCAAATACCGTCAACGGGTCTGATAAAATGCCTTCGCGGGCCAGGTCCGGGCAGTTGTCCGTAATTTGATGACCCCTGTTTTAGATTAAAGTATCAGCACATAAACTGGTGACCCTGATGTGGACACTCCTCTTGTACTTAACACATTGGTGAACTTGACATGAGATTGAAATAACTATTTCTTCGATGTTATCAGATGTTCTAGGAGAAAGTTCAGTAAAGAAAAGCAATTCCTTCTTTTCCTGTAAAAGAAGAAGAAGAAAAAGAAGAAGAAGAAGAAATTTTCAACTCACCACATACGCAGCCCGAAGACCTCCATTATCGGCGATATTCTCGTCTAGTGTCATGTCACCATCCACCTTGCAAAAGAGAAAGGGGAAATAACTCATCTGTGTACGGATTTCTTCACTAATTCGGACAGACTCCACCGGAAAGTACTCTATGGTGAACTCGCAGAAAGCACTCGAAATGCAGGAGCCCACCGAAAGCGGTTCAAAGACTATAGCGTATATATTTTGAACATAAATAAAAATACATATATCTGACTTCTAATATTGTCTCCTGTGTGTATTCATACTTTTACTGTCGGACTACGATATAACAGATTGGCGACGAGGATGAAATCCATTCTGTTATATCGTAGTCTGACAGTAAAGTAAATAAATAAACACTAGGTACCTCCAAAATAGGTCAGGTGATCAGTTTAGGCCATATTGAAGGAAGAAACGTAAATATTTTTGAACCTTAAAAAAAAATCTCGCAAAAAAGAAATAATGAACATAAAGAGTTGTTACAAAGAAAAACTGTTAATTCAATGATTAAATTATCCAACTGGGGAAAAATTACTCATCATTATCGTGAAAAATAAGTAAAACAGTCCGTTTATTTACAACACGGTCAGTTTCTTTATTGATATTCTTTTAGCAGAATTATGTATTTATGGTTCTTTTACTAAAAACAAACTTTGGCATTTAGACTTATAAAAATCTTCTGATATAATTATTCAGACTCTTATCTTTATAGAAAAAAAAAGTAAAATCCTTTTTTGCCGGTTCATTTTTTCATATTTCATAAAATAAAATGGAGGGTGGGGGGTAGACCTCGTAAAAAATATTTCCCCTTATATATTCTAGGAAAAAAAACTATTTCAGACCTATTTTCATTAAAAGGTAAGTAATTATGGACATTTTTGTGAAAATCGGACCATTAATTGATTTTTCATAGAATTTAAAAAACATCCTCTTGTCGTAACTTGTTTTTGGCTACGTTAAATTTCAGTTGATTTAACGGTGCAAAAATGAAAAAATTGTTTTTCAATCATAATTTTCATTATTTCCGTAAATTGAAAAAAAAAATAGTCTTGGTATTATATCATCACTAGTTTTCAAACTAGTTTAGATTTTCAATTTAATCTTGTAATATATTCACTATAGTCTTTTCAGACTAGTCCATTGTGTCAGTGAGGGGTGTTCTTATCACTCCACAAGTTTTTTTCTTTGGTAAAAAAATATTTTCTATAAAAAATTAAAGTCTTGGTATTATATATTAGATTTTCAATATAATCTTGTAATATGACTTACGTTTAAATTTTCCACTTTGTATGAGCTGTATGTTCGTCTGACGCATTGTGTAGTGATGTTAAATTTCTTTGCAGTTTCGGGGTCCCACCAATTTCTTAGCTGACCCTTTCCATCATAGTGCATACCTGTTAGGAAGAAGATAAGGGGATTGAAATCGTGAAAGGAAAGCATCTACAAGAGTCATTCAATACAAAAAGATGACATTTTTGACGAAGATATATGACTGAAATCGAGCAAGACATAAACGACAAGGAAAGAGTCTGTGGAGATTAAAAAATACGAAAATCTTATTATAATGGAGATTGTGTGTTTTTCTGTCTGTAACCAAAACTATATTACTATACAAGTCACAATTCCTTTAGTTATTTACATCATATTCTCCATGATTTTATTTTTATTTAAACCTTAATTATTGATAAAATTGTTTATACATTACTTACACTGTTGACCATATCTACATACTAATAACATGCAATTGTATTTATATATACAATAAAATAGCGGTTTACAGTATGAATGGGAAGGCTAATTTGCATATTGATTTTTAAAATTTGATTTTAATAAATATCTGCTTAGTATTATTGATTTCTAATTGTTTGGTTTTATCTTATTGAATATGAGCAAAAATCTCTTCAATAAATCTTAAAAGAATCCATTACAAAGAAGAAATAACTGTAATATTATTCTTTACTTCCTATTTTAACTAAACAGTTTAATTAGGAAAATTTACCAATGAAAGACGGGAGTAACAGAAAATGATGGAAGAGTTAGTTTCAAAGTTGTTCTATTTTTCAATCATACCCCCTCTTTGTTCAAAATCTTTTTATCTACATTCTTATTCAGTTTCATTAGCCTTTCTAATTAATATCATATTTTTATTATAAAAACTTAACTAAAAATACTTGCACCCGGAGGGTGCATATATTTGCTAGTAAAAATAAAAATACAAAAAAAACAAAAAAACAAACAACAACAAAAACACCCCCCCCAAAAAAAAACAACCAACTCCCATGGAGCCCTGACCAGAAGAACCCCTTTGCGCATGTCCGACAAAAAAAAGGACTGACACCCTACCCCCAAAAGGATACCTCGGTCATTTGAATTTAGGCCGCAACTGAGTGCAGTCGTTTTCCTGGCAAGGGGCATGTCCCCACGCCACAGTCGACTAGGCCCCGTTCAATAAAGGCTAAGTCGTAAAACTACCTCTTGCCTTTGTCTCTTTCTTCTTTCGTTCCTTAAATTCCATTTCAGCTTACTAGCCCACAAGAAGTAAGAACCAGTTTTATTGGGAACAAGATACTAGTACTAACGAACATAACTTAGTCCCATAAACACGTACAGGAAACATCTGAAACGTCTCGAGCGCTTTCACCAGCAGTGCCTACGACAAATATTAGGGATACGTTGGCAAATGTAGATCAGTGACATTGAGATTCTGGAACGAGCCAAATGTCTAAGTATAGAATCTCTCGTAACCAAGCATAGATTGAGGGAAGTGGGCATTTAGTAAGGATGGACGATGGGCGACTTCCTAAACAACTGTTCTATGGGGAACTTGCCAACGGAAAGCGCTTGGCTCAAAAGCCTAAGAAGAGGTACAAGGATTGCCTGAAGTCGACCTTGAAAAAGTGGCTCAAAAGCCTAAGAAGAGGTAGAAGGATTGCCTGAAGTCGACCTTGAAAAAGTGTTTGGCTCAAAAGCCTAAGAAGAGGTACAAGGGTTGCCTGAAGCCAAGCTTGAAAAAGTGTAGCATCGACGAGAAAACCCGGAAGAGTAAAGCTTTGGACCGTGGGCAGTGGAGAAAAACTTTGCTGGAAGACACAAAGAAATTTGAGACCAACCGTATGCAACATAAACGGTTAAGATGAGATGTTCGCAAGGGGAACGTGCATAAAGCAGTAGACGATCAAGGGCTTCAAATCGGTCTACTATGTAAACAGTGAAGAAGGCCGTGTCTGAGTAGAGCTGGCCTGATGAGTCACCAAACTGTGCATCGGCGAAATGGGCCAATGAAATACTCTGTGCTCCCTGGAATTACTTGTGAATGTGGGAAGATGTGCAAGACTTTAGCTGGACTAAAAAGCCACATTGGCGCAGCTCACCGTTGAACTTGTTAAACTTTTTGAAGCTCATTGTTGTATTCTTTGAACTTCTGAACTTTTTTATTTTTATTTTTTAATTTATTTTTAATTTTTAAAAATTTTTATCAAGCAATGGCAATACTCGAACACGAGTTTGCTGCCATCATGTATGTATGTATATAAGTGGTAGGCAGAACAGTTATCTTTTTTTTTTTTTTATCTCTGAGTGTTTTGAAATTGTTTTGGCATTATTACTTACCTCTGATACCAAATGCGTGAGTTATTTCATGACCTATGACGGATCCAATGGCTCCAAAATTCAGTGCCCTTAAAAAATTAAAAAAAAGGAAGAAAAAGTTATTAATTAATTTCAAATGACTCAAAAGATATGTGTTTTAGATCACGCATACTTTTATTCAGTTCTTAATTAGGTGTATAATTAATTTAGTTATCTGAAAAACTTTCGCATAGGTTTCAATGAAATGTAATTGAAATCTCAAATCTCATTGAACAATATTTCTATTAATGCTTTTATCAAAATCAAATAAATGGTCATATTTGGAATGTTTTTTTGTTTTGTTTCTGATTCTAGTTTTACAATTTCTGGTTTTATGCTTGCCATTCTTCACGCACACACGCATCATATTTTAAGAAACTGTGTTATCACACCTAGTTAGCGGCTGATGAGGACAGGGTATCGCACGTGGTATTTATTACACGTTGTATAATGAATATATATATATATTTTGGAGGATATGTGCTTAATTGAAGTCATACCTAATTTTGAAAATTAATTAGTTAATAATTAATGAATTTAGGCGGGTATATATGTTCAAATGTAAGGCTAAACAAATCGAGATAATGTCAATCCTGAATGTACCTTAAAGCCATATAAAAATAAACACATTTGTTTATTTACACACTTATATATATATATATATATATATATATATATATATATATATGTGTGTGTGTGTGTGTGTTCTTTAGCCTAACTTATATATTGTCTATCAATGATATGGAGCGCTCTTTACTTATAAATATAGCAAACTATATCAATATCATATCTCTTTCTTTCTCTTTCTCTCTCTCTCTCTACATATATATATATATATATATATATATATGAAACGTAAATACACAAACGATGTGTTTATGATATGGCTTTTTTTAGCCGACAATTTTTGGGAGAATATGTACTTAATTGAAGTCGTACCTAATTTTGAAAGTTAATTAATTAATAATTAATTAGTCGGACATAGCTATTCAAATGTGAGGCTAAACAAATCGAGAAAAATCAATCTATGTATGTACACTTCAACAGAGATTGATTTTTATCTATTTATTTAGCCTCACATTTGAATAGGTATGCCCGCCTAATTAATTAATTAATTATTAATTAATTAACTTTCAAAATTAGGTACGACTTCAATTAAGCACATATTCTCCCATATATATATATATATATATATATATATATATATAAATAAAAGGTGTGTCAAAAAAGTATCGAGATTTTCGGTACTTTTTGACACACATTGTATTCTGAAAGTTAGGGTAATAAAAACACAATGTCAACAGCGCTTGGTAACAGTCAGTTTCTCGCCTATGCGATTTTCTATCCAAGACTTTAAAAAAGATGTTTTGGTTTTATCCCGATATAGATAAGCTGGTACTTACTGAGGTCCTTCTTCTGAAAAAAATGGTAAATGAAAAAGTGCCATTGGAAAGAAGAGTTCGTTCCGGATTGGTGAGTAGAAAGGACTCACTGTTACTGGCGGAGAAATCCACCTGGAAAATAAAGGAAATTATTTGTGTCATATTAAGAAAGAAAGAAGAGGGAAGAAACATTAAGAAAGAAAGAAAGAAAGAAGAACATATTAAGAAAGAAAGAAAAAAGAAAGAAGAAAAATTAAGAAAGAAAGAAAGAAAGAAAGATAGAAAGAAGAACATATTAAGAAAGAAAGAAAAAAAGAAAAAAAAGAAAGAAAAAGAAAGAAAGAAGAAACATTAAGAAAGAAAGAAGAAACATCAAGAAAGAAAGAAAGAAAGAAAGTACACATTAAGAAAGAAAGAAAGAAAGAACACATTAAGAAAGAAAGAAAGAAAGAAAGAACACATTAAGAAAGAAAGAAAGAAAGGAAAAGAAAGAAAGAAGAAACATTAAGAAAGAAAGAAAGAAAAGAAAGAAGAACATATTAAGAAGAAAGAAAGAAAAAAGAAACATTAAGAAAGAAAGAAAGAAAGAAAAAAGAAAGAAAGAAGAACATATTAAAAAAGAAAGAAAGAAATAACAAAAAATAAAAAAATAAAGAAGAAACATTAAAAAAGAAAGAAAGAAAGACGGACATATTAAGAGAGAAAGAAAGAGAGAAAGAAGGAAAGAAAAAGGAAAAAAGAAAGGAAAAACATTAAGAAAGAAAGAAAGAAGAAACAGAAAGAAAGAAAGAAAGAAAGAAAGAAAATAAATCATACCTTCTCCGATCCGGTTTCTCTGTTAATTGTCCAATCATTCTTTCCAAATCAAATTTTTTCCACCGTATCAAGTTTTGAAACCAGTTTCCTTCAACGACATCAAGCTGAAAAAAAAAAGAAGAAAGGGTGTTGAGGTCATTACCCCCAAAAGATAAGGTCACGACATTCGTGTTTTGATTAAGAGATGAATCATTTGATAAAAGGATTAACATATTTTTCTTCTCTTTTAATGCCAGTTGACAACAATAATCAAAGAAAATAATCACTTCCTAGGTGTGTTTAAACCATTGAAGTTTCATCTAAATTTGTGGTAATGATAAAAAGGGTTCAGTTTTTTCTCCGTCTGTTGTTTTTGTCCAATACTGTAAGATCACATTAACAACAATTTCATTTAAATGGTGGATTTTCTGATCTAAAAACTTATTCTTTGAAAAAGGAAGAACTCTTGCTTCAAATTGGGGTTGGCTGGCTAATTTAACTTCAGATTTAGAATTGGTAAAATTCTAGAAATTAATGTTTTTTTGTATGTAATTATATAACTTGGACTTGATTTGAAACTTTATCTTCTATACATATATAAAGGGCAATTGTGTGTATCTGTATGTCCGGAGGAAACTTCGAAAATAAAACAATTAACGACAAAGTAGATGTATATACACATTAAATATCACAAGGGCTTGGTTTATGAGCAAAAATAACGAAGATTTGATTTATACTCGTGAAGATAATTTAAAAAAATAAAATCTAAATGATAACAATATGGATTTTTTTTTTGCATTTTAAATAGGAGACATAATTTTTCTTTTCAGAGTGGCTGGCAAAGTCTTTTTACATAGGGATTTTAATGGGGCCTCCTGCGAGGATCCAACCCGTGATTCAACAATAATGGATCTGCGAAGCTACCCGAGTATCCGCTTCTAGTATTGAAATATAACTGTGGTCAGTTATGGTGGCGCTTTTAAAAGTAATCCAGGGGAGGTAATAATGTTATTTTTCTGTTATCATATAACCTAGACGTGATTTGAAGCTTTATATCGAAATATAACAAAACTGTGGTCAGTTAGGGTGGAGCTTTTTAAAAATAATCCAAGGGAGATAATAATGATTTTCTTCAGGGGAAATAATAATGATATTTTTCTGTTATTATATAACCTAAACTTGATTTGAAGCTTTTTATTGAAATATAACACAACTATGGTCAGTTAGGGTAGAGCTCTTTTTAAAAATAATCCAGGGGAGATAATAATGATTTTATCCAGGGGAAATAATATTTTTTTTCTGTTACTATATAACCTGGAGTTGATTTGAAGCTTTATATTGAAACATAACACAACTGTGTTCAGTTAGGGTGGAGCTTTTTAAAAAATAATCCAAGGGAGATAATGATTTTCTCCAGGGCAAATAATATTTTTTTTTGTTATATAACCTGAGGTTGATTTGGACCTTTATATTGAAATATAACACAACAGTGTTCAGTTAGGGTGGAGCTTTTTAAAACTAATCCAGGGGAGATAACTATGGCTGATTTCACCTCGTAGGGGGTGGGGGAAAGACAAAAGAAAAGAAAAGAAAAGTTGCTTACCTGCTTGTAATAATTATTCAAGTAGGTAGTGTTGAGCATGAACGATGGGTAGCTGACTTTTTCTATCATAGAATCAAGCTGTGAAAAGAGAAAAGCACAATAAGCAAAAAAAAAAAGAAAAAAAGAACGGTAAGCAACAGATAAACTCAACAAAAATCTATCAATGACAAATTATTAGGTAAATATTGTTTCATCATCATCATCATCATCATGTTGAGCTATCAGCACGGATATCCATGACAATATCTCGCCAACCTTCTCTATCATTCATTGTCCCAGGGAGATCCTCGGCACAGCATCCAGTATCCGCGCAGAGCTGGTCAAAGTAGCTCCTTTGCTGGGCAGCCCATATTAGCATGTCCATGTGTTGGCTTCCACGGGAGAAAGTCGCTTATGTGTTCGTCCCTGCTTCTCCAGCAGTGTCTAGCATGCTTTGTCCGCCTTATTTGGATGGTTTGTAAGATAGGGGACAGATGTCCGTACAGCTGTTCCCTTGTAGGGGGTGCTGTTTCCACGACTTGTTCAAGATTGCACGCAGCATTCTTGTGCATTTGTTTAAACACTGCTATTGATACGGCATGTCAACACTTGTTGGGTTATTTAATGCCAAAGCCAGTTTTTTTAACGTAACCATTCCCATCTAAACCCCGCTTATGAGTCCGTCCCTGTTTCCCAAGCAGTGTCTTGCTTTGTGAGATGGGAGGCAAGTGGTCGTGCAGCTGCTGTTTTGTGGGGTACTGTTTCCAGGATTTGTTAAACACAGTATCCTTGTGTAGTTCCAATCTAGCTTTTTCCCTAAGCACTTCGTTAAAATATAGATGGTGCCGCCATACAGTAGTATTTACACGGCTATAGCCTGGAAGAATTTCTATTAATATTAATACTTGATTATATGGTTTCAAGTAATTGTTCTTAACAATTAATTTGTCAGCTTACAGTTATGTGGTTTCAAGCATTACTATGTAATACTAATAATTTTCAAACATAGTCTACCGCCCTGTCGGTGGGGCGTTAGAATGCACCGACTGTACCTCTGCAGAGTGATAAGACTCCCTCAATGGGGCCATCTGTTGGCCGTGGGTGGCGACCCGTGATGCTTAAGGATAGAGCCCAGGTGGTTGAGCAGTCCATGACTTGTAATACCCCACTTTGGTCCTTTCTTGGGCTAGACGGGCGGTCGGAGAGGCCTCCTCCGATCAATCGGCTGGTCACGTCAAGCCCTAGCACCTATATGATTGCTCCAACCCTATTGCCCTTTTTATCATATGGGTGCTAGAAGGCAGTGGCTGAGGGTCTACATGTCCTGAGAATGACGTTAAACTCTATCCGATGGTGAGGTTCCAGTTTTGGAGATCTGGGGAATGTGGAGCACCCCTTCATCACCATTGCTCCCTGGTCCACTCTGACCCGGAGTGGTAGTACCTGTTAGGGTCCCATCTATGGGTTAAATAGAAAAACATGAGTTGATAAACAAAATTTGATTATCCATTAAGAATGAATTTATTTCAAAACTTTGTCGGCTTTAAATGACCCACTGAGGTTGATATGCCGTAAAACAAAACAAACCAAACCAAACACGGTCTATTTGACTTATAGATGGGACCCTAACAAGTGTCACTCCGGGTCAGAGTAAACTTGGGAGCAACTCCACATTCCTCAAATCTCTAAAACATTTATTATTAGCAACAATTCCGAGTTAGCAGAGCCTTGGGGTAGAGAGAGGTGGAGGTGGTGACTTGTCCCAGCAAGGACCCTGGCTCGTCTGAACGCTATGTCTATCGGACAAACATGCGTGTTGCTTTCATGTGGATTCTGCCTCTTTGTCTTTATCAGAATCGTGCAGAATTTAGTTTTCGATTTATAGAAATATCTTGAAGTTCAACGTTACCTTTGCTGCCGCTGCCGCTTTTGTATGTTTGTCCATCCAAAACTTTCGCAAAATGTATGCTTTGAATGCTTCCTTGATATATTTTATAAGACTTTCAATCTAGAAATAGAAAAAGGGGGAAAAAGGAATAGAAATAATTGTATTATAAAAACTCGATAAAAAACAACAGGTCTTACAAAATCGTAAAGAAAAAAACGAATAAAACTCGACTGAGAATGAAATTTGTAAAATATTGTTAAAATCACAATAATGTTTTCTATCGTATACGACACCTCTTTCTTTGTGTTAAGTTTTTAAATGCCATCCATGGCCAGTTGAAAAGGGCTTAAGTAAGTAAGTCCTGAGTTATGGAATCCTTTGGTAAGTGAATAAGTCCTATCCAGCGTATAGTTAAAGGTCCAGTGATACAATCCTATGTCCTTCGTTCACGAAGGTTCAAAGTAAATAGGCCAGTATGCTCAGTATGCTTAGTTTAAGTATTGTCTCAGCAGCAGAGTACTGCCAGTGATTGGTCAAGAGGTTGATCATATGGTTCTCGGCGAGTCTATAAATAGAAGTGGGCTTCAGGCACACACCTTATAAGAGAAATGTCTCAACACTTTGTAATCTACAAAACCACTGTATCAACTAGCAAAATTCATATTATTGATTACCGTATTTGACGGCATATAGTACGCACTTTCATTTTCTAAGATTTTCGCTCAAAAATTGCCCTGCGTCTTATACATCGTAGGTGACGGTTGAGATCTCCCGTAGGCCTTTTATTATTATTATTATTATTATTATTATTATTATTATTATTATTATTATTATTATTTCCTGCTATCAATAGCAGGAAATGTCTTGTGTATGCTTATTGCTTGCCTGTACAGCCAAATTGCTTTTATACAGCTATGTTTCTACTTGTGTAATACACAGCTAGACTGCTTTCAACAAGATATGCTTAAAGACACTAAAAACTTTTTTCCTGAATCTGACCTGCTGAAATAAGGGTGCGTCTTATATGGCCGTGCGTCTTATATGCCGTCAAATACGGTAATATCACATTATATATATATATATATATATATATATATATATATATGGTGAGTCTGGTTCTCAGTGCGTATATATTATGTGTATATTAATGTTTACAATATATATTATTTTGGATTTAGTGTGAAGCTTGAGGTTTGAAATATATAAGAAACTCAGTTTGTGGGATGTTAAGTTTCGCTAATATAATATATACACACTGAAAACCAGACTCACCATATATATCAACAAAGAAGCATACATGGATCCCACAACGACTATATAAGGTGCGTCAAAAAGTATCGAGCTTTTTTGTACGTTTAGACACACCTTATATTCTGACAAAGCATAACGTTCCATTCTTTATTTCTATCTTGGTAAATACAGCTATAAACTTGGTACTTTTCTGACACACCTTGTATTCTGAAAAATTAATGAATGGAACGTTATTTTTGTTTCAAAATACAAGGTGTGTCAAAAAGTGCAAAAAATCTTTATACTTTTTGACACACATTATATATATATATATATATATATATATATATATATATATATAAAATGTTGTTCTGGTTCCAACGGGAGAAAATTCAATATTTTATAAAAAAGAAGGTCCGCAAAATGCATTATGTTCTCAGAAAAAATTTTGTATTATTCTTTTTATCTTACATATGCGACACGTGTTTCTGATCTGTTGTCTTCTTCAGGCATTGAATTATTATTTTGGCAGAATATGTCCGATATTTGATAGGTTGAAACACACACAACCTATCAAATATTGGACATATTCTGCCAAAATAATAATTCAATGCCTGAAGAAGACAACAGATCAGAAACACGTGTCATATATATATAATATATATATATATATATATATATATATATATATGATTGAATGGAAATAAGGAAAGTGCATAAAAAGTGTTCAATGCTACTGTGGCAGAGCAGGTCTAAAACCTAAAAGAACAGAAAGCAAATTATGTGCAATTAAAGTCCGTTACTTAAAGTTTCACGTGGATCACACAATCCTCAGACAGTCAAAATACAGGTAAATACATTATGCAATTAGTCAGGTGGTAAAGGATACAGGAGAAATTTATTGAAATGTCTACACTTGGAGATCAATTCATTGTTTTTTTTTTGTTCAGCAAAAGTTAAAAACATAAGCAAAATGTTTACGAGCAGAAATCATCAAAGATAAAAACAAAAACAAAAAAACGAAACAAAACAAAATTAAGAAAAGCATAATTTTTTTTTGAGGAGATTTAAAACACCCTTTTGGAAAATAATAGCACTGGGAAGTTGCAAATGTAGATTATATATATATATATATATATATATATATATATATATATATATATAATATGTGTGTGTAGAAAGTTTTGTAGAAAAAACAAGATGTTTAAAGTTATGCTGACAGAAATCTGTTTCAACCATATGTGGTCTTTATCAAAGCAACATTGTAAACGGAAAAACGAAATAAATATATCATTAATCACGAGGTACAGAACGCTCTCGATCAGTGCCGGAATTTTCAAATAATTATTTTCCGTTTACAATGTTGCTTTGATAAAGACAGCATATGGTCGAAACAGATTTCTGTCAGCAAAATTTTAAACATCTTGTTTTTTCTACAAAACTTTCTACACATATTGTCGGATTCATATCCATTTTACCTTTCATATATATATATATATATATATATATATATATATATATATATATAGATAGATAGATAGATAGATAGATAGATAAGAGTAAGATAATATGAAAAACACACAGATGTTGTTCAAATGATTTTTTTTATTAGGCTGATATTGCAATATTTCGATCTGTTAAAAATCTTTTTCAGAACATATGTTGTGTTAATAAGAAGACAGTTTATGAAAATTGTCACCGTTCACATAAACTGTCTTCTTATTAACACAACATATGTTCTGAAAAAGATTTTTAACAGATCGAAATATTGCAATATCAGCAGAATAAAAAAGATTATTTTAACATTTGTGTGTTTTTCATATTATCTTACACTTAAATACCATCAGATTAATTTCCTTACTTTTAATACTATATATATTAATATTTTGAAGGCCAATACAATGCGTATGAAAAATAAAAACAAAAAGATGTTATTTTTGTCTTATCGATTTCGAAGCATTCTGATACGAAACTCTGATGATGAAGTTTATGCTTCGAAATCGATAAGACAAAAATAACATCTTTTTGTTTTTATTTTTCATACGCATTGTATTGGCCTTCAAAATATTAATATATTATAACATACTTAACAATGCTTCAAACAAATTACCAATTGCTTTTATATATATATATATACATATATATATATATATTGGGGTTTTATAATTTGCTTGAAGCATTGTGTTTATATTGGTTTGGTGGTTAGTTTTGAAGGCTATAACAATGCAAGTGTAAAGAAAAATAAGGTAACTATGGTGTTGTTTGCTAACCTATAATTCTTAATATTTCGAGATAAAAATTCTTAATATTTCGAGATAAAAATCTCATACGTAGATGAGATTTTTATCTCGAAATATTAAGAATTATTAAAATAATTACAGGTTAACAAACAACACCATACTTACCTTATTTTTTCTTTACACTTGCATTGTGATAGCCTTCAAAACCAACCATTATATATATATATATATATATATATATATATATATATATGAAAAAATAGATGGAAATTAATCCGACAGTATGAAATTTAACATTTTGAAAAAAAAAACACATGATGTTTGTTATGTAATTGCTGACAGAACTGTTTCGACCAAATCGATAAGTTGGTCATCATCAAAGAGCGACATCCGTCTATGTCGCTCGTTGATGATGACCAACTTATCGATTTGGTCGAAACAGTTCTGTCAGCAATTACATAACAAACATCATATGGTTTTTCAAAATGTTAAATTTCATTATATATATATATATATATATATATATATATAGAGAGGAGAGGAGAGGGGGGAGAGAAAGAGAAGGGATAACGTTATACACTAGTAGTAGTAAGATGAAATTGAACAAAAAGCCATACGTTCCTCACAAATTTAAGAAAAGATAAAAATAAAAGGACCATCTATTTTCCAAAGCGCATGAAGCCAGCAGTATTAGTTTGACAAAACGTGAAATTTTTTGTTAGTTTTGCAGCAGAAAACGAAACGAATCATAAAAAAGATCCCAAAACCACCTTGTTATCGTAATCTGTACGTCCAGCAACCGGTGACGTTGACCTTAAAGCATACAAACATAATCATCTTTCTGGATGAAGTGAATCTTGATAAATGATCGTTAATTGTCGGAATTCCTTGAGATGAGACTTGCTATGTATTATTTTGATTTTTCGGGCCTACTGTCCTCTTCCTCTTTATCAATAATACGAGTGTGTCTGAAAGTAATGAACTGTTGTCACAGACAATTTTCAATTTTAAAAATTTTGAATAGCTGTTCCTGTTGAGCACAGGCGTTGAAGAATTTTATGATTCTCGTTAAATTTGTCCATCTGTTTTTTTGTTTTTTTTGCACGCATCAATCTGAGAAGTGTCACGAGAAGCGTCATGATCAATAAAAAGGTGTGTTTTTTATATCACCAATTATATTTCTATATATCAACATTAATAAAAAAGTTCAATACAACGTTTGTTTTTAAATACGAGGTTGTGTCTGAAAAGTTATGAGACTGTTGTCACAACATTAATTAAAAATCTACACAACATGTTTCTCCTCTAATCAAATGCACTTTCCCATCCTTTTTTGTCACGCTTTCTCGCCCTCCTCGCTGGAAGGATTCTTCTGGTAGTCTCTCAAGCTCCGTCGTTTCGGGACTCTGAATGGCTCAGATGCATTCCAAACGAACCCCTCCCCCTTGATGAACCCCTTCAGCTTGGGAAAAAAGAAAAAAAGTCACGATTTGTTATACCACAACAAACGTCCCTTCCGGCATTCCCAAGCTGAAAGGGCT
>CM042151.1:204105-236605 GCA_023376005.1 Doryteuthis pealeii
GAACCATAGAAAAAAGTAAGAGAAAGAAAGAAGAAACATATTTTTGTTTATTTTTATTTTTTTATTTATATTTATTTGTTTTTTTTTTATTTTGATTTTAATTTTTTATGGTTGTCTTTCTGCTTCTCTACCAATTGGGGCGGTTGTTAAAGAAAGATGTATTGGTAAGAGAAGAAGAAAAATAAAGAGAAAGAAACATTAAAAAGAAGAAGAAAAGAATGAAAAGAAAAGGAAGAAAAAAGAAGAGAAAAAAGGAAAGAAAAAAGAAATAGAAGAAAGTAAAGAAACATTTAGAAAGAAAAGAAGAAGGAAGAAAGAAAGATAGAAAAAAAAAAAACAAAAAAAAAAAAAATAAAAAAAAAAAAAAAAAAAAAAAAAAAGAAAAAACCATATAAGAGAAAGAAAAGAAAGAAAAGAATGAGAAAAAGAAAGAAAGAAAGAAGAAACATTAAGTAAAGAAGAAAAACATGATAGTGATTCTTAAATTGATCGCACGAAAAAGTAGAAGGAAAGAATAAGAAAATGAAGAAAAAGAGAAAAGAAAGAGGATAAAAGGAAGAACATAAAAGAAGAAAGGGAGAACATATATTAAGAAAAGAAGAAAATAAGAGAAAGAAATGAAATAAAAAAAAATAGAATGAAAAAAGATTTTAGAAGAAAGAAAGAAAGAAAGAACAAGTAGATAAAAAAAAACAAGAGAAAAGAAAAGAAAGAAATAGAAAGATTGAATATAGAAATGAAGAAAGAAAAGAATAGAAAGAATGAAAGAAAAGAAGAAGGAAAGAGGGATGAGAAGACATTAGAAAGAAAGAAAGAAAGAAAATAAATCATACCTTCTCCGATCCGGTTTCTCTGTTAATTGTCCAATCATTCTTTCCAAATCAAATTTTTTCCACCGTATCAAGTTTTGAAACCAGTTTCCTTCAACGACATCAAGCTGAAAAAAAAGAAAGAAAGGGTGTTGAGGTCATTATCCCCAAAAGGATAAGGTTCACGATTCGTGTTTTTGATTAAGAGATGAATCATTTGATAAAAGGATTTAACATATTTTTCTTCTCTTTTAATGCATTTGACAACAATAATCAAAGAAAATAATCACTTCCTAGGTGTGTTTAAACCATTGAAGTTTCATCTAAATTTTTGGTAATGATAAAAATGATTCAGTTTTTTCACCGTCTGTTTTTTGTCCAATACTGTAAGATCACATTAACAACAATTTCATTTCGATGGTGGATTTTCTGATTTAAAAACTTATTCTTTGAAAAAGGAAGAACTCTTGCTTCAAATTGGGGTTGGCTGGCTAACTTAGCTTCAGATTTAGAATTGGTAAAATTCTAGAAATTAATGTTTTTTTTTCTGTGTAATTTTTTCTATGCAATTACATAACCTGAAGTTGGTTTGAAGCTTTATATTGGAATATAACACAACTGTGTTCAATTAGGGTGGAGCTTTTAAAAAAAATAATCCAGGGGAGATAATAATGATTTCTCCAGGGGAGATAATAATGATATTTTTCTGTTATTATATAACCTAAACTTGATTTGAAGCTTTTTATTGAAATATAACACAACTGTGTTCAGTTAGGGTGAAGCTTTTTAAAAACTAATCCAGGGGAGATAACTATGGCTGATTTTACCTCGTAGGGGAAAAAAGAAAAGAAAAGTTGCTTACCTGCTTGTAATAATTATTCAAGTAGGTAGTGTTGAGCATGAACGATGGGTAGCTGACTTTTTCTATCATAGAATCAAGCTGTGTAAAAAATGAAAAAGAGAAAACACAATAAGCAAAAAAAAAAAAAAAAGAACGATAAGCAACAGAGAAAATCAACAAAAATCTATCAAGGACAAATTATTAGTTTCATCATCATCATCATGTTGCGCTATCAGCACGGATATCCATGACAATATCTCGCCAACCTTCCTTATCATTCATTGTCCCAGGGAAGTCCTCAGCACAGCATCCTTTATCCGCGCAGAGCTGGTCAAAGTAGCTCCTTTGCTGGGCAGAGCATATTAGCATGTCCATGTGTTGGCTTCCACGGGAGAACGTCGCTTGTGTGTTCGTCCCTGCTTCTCCAGCAGTGTCTAGCATGCCTTGTCCGTCTTACTCGGATGGTTTGTAAGATAGGGGGCAGGTGGCCGTACAGCTGCTCCCATGTGGGGGTGCTGTTTCCACGACTTGTTCAAGATTGCACGCAGCATTCTTGTGCATTTGTTTAAACACTGCTATTGATACGGCACGTCAACTCTTGTTAGGTTATTTAATGCCAAAGCCAGTTTTTTTTTAACGTAACCATTCCCATCTGAACCCCGCTTAAGAGTCCGTCCCTGTTTCTCCAGCAGTGTCTTGCTCGTCTTACTTAGATGCTTTGTGAGAAATTTGATTATCCATTAAGAATGAATTTATTTCAAAACTTTGTCGGCTTTAAATGACCCACTGAGGTTGATATGCCGTAAAACAAACCAAACACGGTCTATTTGACTTATAAATGGGACCCTAACAAGTGTTACTCCGGGTCAGAGTAAACTTGGGAGTCATAGCAACAAAGGAGCGACTCCACATTCCTTAAAGCTGTAAAATTTTTATTATTAGCAACAGTTCCGAGTTAGCAGAGCCTTGGGGTAGAGAGAGGTGGAGGCGGTGACTTGTCCCAGCAAGGACCCTGGCTCGTCTGAACGCTATGTCTATCGGACAAAAATGCGTGTTGCTTTCATGTGGATTCTGCCTCTTTGTCTTTTATCAGAATAGTGCAGAATTTAGTTTTCGATTTAAAGAAATATCTTGAAATTCAACGTTACCTTTGCTGCCGCTGCCGCTTTTGTATGTTTGTCCATCCAAAACTTTCGCAAAATGTATGCTTTGAATGCTTCCTTGATATATTTTATAAGACTTTCAATCTAGAAATAGAAAAAGGGGGAAAAAGAATAGAAATAATTGTATTATAAAAACGCGATAAAAAAACAACAGGTCTTACAAAATCGTAAAGAAAAAAACGAATAAAACTCGACTGAGAATGAAATTTGTAAAATATTGTTAAAATCACAATAACGTTTTCTATCGTATAAGACACCTCTTTCTTTGTGTTAAGTTTTTAAAAGCCATCCTTGGCCAGTTGAAAAGGGCTTAAAGTAAGTAAGTCCTGAGTTATGAAATCCTTTGGTAAGTGAATAAGTCCTATCCTGCGTATAAGTCCTATCCAGCGTATTGCTAAAGGTCCAGTGATACAATCCTATGTCCTTCGTTCACGAAGGTTCAAAGTAAATAGGCCAGTATGCTCAGTATGCTCAGTTTAAGTATTGTCTCAGCAGCAGAGTACTGCCAGTGATTGGTCAAGAGGTTGATCATATGGTTCTCGACGAGTCTATAAATAGAAGTGGCCTTCAGGCACACACCTTATAAGAGAAATTTCTCAACACTTTGTAATCTACAAAACCACTGTATCAACTAGCAAAATTCATATTATTAATTACCGTATTTGACGGCATATAGTACGCACTTTTATTTTCTAAGATTTTCGCTCAAAAATTGACCTGCGTCTTATACATTGTAGGTAAAGTTTGAGATCTCCCGTAGACCTTTTATTATTATTATTATTATTATTATTATTTCCTGCTATTGAGATGTCTTGTGCATGCTTATTGCTTGCCTGTACAACCAAATTGCTTTTATACAGCTATGTTTCTACTTGTGTAATACACAGCTAGACTGCTTTCAACAAGATATGCTTAAAGACACTAAAAACTTTTTTCCTGAATCTGACCTGCTGAAATAAGGGTGCGTCTTATATGGCCGTGCGTCTTATATGCCGTCAAATACGGTAATATCACATTATATATATATATATATATATATGGTGAGTCTGGTTCTCAGTGCGTATATATTATGTGTATATAAATGTTTACAATATATATTATTTTGGATTTAGTGTGAAGCTTGAGGTTTGAAATATATAAGAAACTCAGTTTGTGGGATGTTAAGTTTCACTAATATAATATATACACACTGAAAACCAGACTCACCATATATATCAACAAAGAAGCATACGTGGATCCCACAACGACTATATATATATATATATATATATATAAGGTGTGTCAAAAAGTATCGAGCTTTTTTGTACGTTTAGACACACCTTATATTCTGACAAAGCATAACGTTCCATTCTTTATTTCTATCTTGGTAAATACAGCTATAAACTTGGTACTTTTCTGACACACCTTGTATTCTGAAAAATTAATGAATGGAACGTTATTTTTGTTTCAAAATACAAGGTGTGTCAAAAAGTGCAAAAAATCTTTATACTTTTTGACACACATTATAATTATATATATATATATATATATATATATATATATATATATATAAAATGTTGTTCTGGTTCCAACGGGAGAAAATTCAATATTTTATAAAAAAGAAGGTCCGCAAAATGCATTATGTTCTCAGAAAAAATTTTGTATTATTCTTTTTATCTTACATATGCGACACGTGTTTCTGATCTGTTGTCTTCTTCAGGCATTGAATTATTATTTTTGCAGAATATGTCCGATATTTGACAGGCTGAAACACACACAACCTATCAAATATTGGACATATTCTGCCAAAATAATAATTCAATGCCTGAAGAAGACAACAGATCAGAAACACGTGTCGCGTATATATATATAAGATTGAATGGAAATAAGGAAAGTGCATAAAAAGTGTTCAATGCTACTGTGGCAGAGCAGGTCTAAAACCTAAAAGAACAGAAAGCAAATTATGTGCAATTAAAGTCCGTTACTTAAAGTTTCACGTGGATCACACAATCCTCAGACAGTCAAAATACAGGTAAATACATTATGCAATTAGTCAGGTGGTAAAGGATACAGGAGAAATTTATTGAAATGTCTACACTTGGAGATCAATTCATTGTTTTTTTTTTGTTCAGCAAAAGTTAAATACATAAGTAAAATGTTTACGAGCAGAAATCACCAAAGATTAAAATAAAAACAAAAAAACAAAAACGAAACAAAACAAAATTAAGAAAAGCATAATTTTTTTTTGAGGAGATTTAAAACACCTTTTGGAAAAAATAGCACTGGGAAGTTGCAAATGTAGAAATATATATATATATATATATATTATATATATATATATAATATGTGTGTGTAGAAAGTTTTGTAGAAAAAACAAGATGTTTAAAGTTTTGCTGACAGAAATCTGTTTCGACCATATAAAGCGGTCTTTATCAAAGCAACATTGTAAACGGAAAGACGAAATAAATATATCATTAATCACGAGGCACAGAACGCTCTCGATCAGTACCGGAATTTTCAAATAATTATTTTCCATTTACAATGTTGCTTTGATAAAGACAGCATATGGTCGAAACAGATTTCTGTCAGCAAAACTTTAAACATCTTGTTGTTTTTTCTACAAAACGTTCTACACATATTGCCGGATTCATATCCATTTTACCTTTCATATATATAATATATATATATATATATATATATATATATATATATAGATAGATAGATAGATAAATAGATGGATGGATAAGAGTAAGATAATATGAAAAACACACAGATGTTGTTCAAATGATTTTTTTTATTAGGCTGATATTGCAATATTTCGATCTGTTAAAAAATCTTCTTCAGAGCATATGTTGTGTTAATAAGAAGACAGTTTATGAAAATTGTCACCGTTCACATAAACTGTCTTTTTATTAACGCAACATATGCTCTGAAAAAGATTTTTAACAGATCGAAATATTGCAATAACAGTATAAAAAAAAACAACTTTATTTGAACATTTGTGTGTTTTTCATATTATCTTACCCTTAAATACCGTCAGATTCATTTCCTTACTTTTAATACTATATATATATATATATATATATATATATATATATATTAATATTTTGAAGGCCAATACAATGCGTATGAAAAATAAAAACAAAAATGTTATTCTTGTCTTATCGATTTCGAAGCATTCTGATACGAAACTCTGATGATGAAGTTTATGCTTCGAAATCGATAAGACAAAAATAACACCTTTTTGTTTTTATTTTTCATACGCATTGTATTTGCCTTCAAAATATTAATATATTATAACATACTTAACAATGCTTCAAGCAAATTACCAATTTCTTATATATATATATATATATATATATATATAAGGGTTTTATAATTTGCTTGAAGCATTGTGTTTATATTGGTTTGGTGGTTGGTTTTGAAGGCTATCACAATGCAAGTGTAAAGAAAAATAAGGTAACTATGGTGTTGTTTGCTAACCTGTAATTCTTAAAGATAATTCTTAATATTTCGAGAAAAAAATCTCATATATAGATGAGATTTCTATCTCGAAATATTAAGAATTATTAAAATAATTACAGGTTAACAAACAACACCATACTTACCTTATTTTTTCTTTACACTTGCATTGTGATAGCCTCCAAAACCAACCATTATATATATATATATATATATATATATATATATATATTTATATATATATATTTATATATATATGAAAAATAGATGGAAATTAATCCGACAGTATGAAATTTAACATTTTGAAAAAACATATGATGTTTGTTATGTAATTGCTGACAGAACTGTTTCGACCAAATCGATAAGTTGGTCATCATCAAAGAGCGACATCCGTCTATGTCGCTCGTTGATGATGACCAACTTATCGATTTGGTCGAAACAGTTCTGTCAGCAATTACATAACAAACATCATGTCTTTTCAAAATGTTAAATTTCATTATATATATATATATATATATATAATATATATATATATATATAGAGAGAGAGAGAGAGAGAGATAGAGAGAGAAGGGGGAGGGAGAGAGGGAGAAGGGATAACATTATACACTAGTAGTAGTAAGATGAATTGAACACAAAGCCATACCTTCCTAACAAATTTAAGAAAAGATAAAAATAAAAAGAGACCATTATTTTCCAAAGACCATGAAGCAAGCAGTATTAAGTTTGTAAAAAACGTGAAATTTTTGTTAGTTTTGCAGCAGAAAACGAAACGAAATCATAAAAAAAAAAGATCCCAAAACCAAACACTTTATTATCGTAATCTGTACGTCCAGCAACCGGTGACGTGACCTTAAGCATACAAAACAAATCTCTTTCTGATGAAGTGAAATTCTTGATAAATGAGTCGTTATTTGTCGGAATTCTTGAGATGAGGCTTGCTGTGTATTATTTTGATTTTTCGGCCTACTGTCCTCCTCTTTATCATAATACGAGGTGTGTCTGAAAAGTAATGAGACTGTTGTCACAGACAAATTCATTTAAAATTTGAATAGCTTGTCTGTTGAGCAAACAAGGCGTTGAAGAATTTATGAAATTCTCGTTAAAAAATGTCGTGATTGTTTTTTTTTTTGCACGCCCATCAATCTGAGAAGTGTCACGAGAAGCGTCATGATTATAAAAAAAAGTTGTGTTTTTTATATCACCATTAATATATATTATATATCATTATTTAAAAAAACATCCAAAACGTTGCGTTTTTATATACGAGGTTTGTTTGAAAATTAATGAGACTTTTGTCACAAACAATTAATTAAAAATCCTAACAACACCAAAAAAATGTTTTCTCCACTATAGTATTCCCCTCTAAAATTTAATGCACTTTCCCGTCCTTTTTTGTCACGCTTCTCTGCCCTGTTGGAAGGATTATTCTGGCATGTCTTTCAGCTCCGTCGTTATAGACCTCTTGATGGCCTCAACGCATTCAAAACGCCCCCCCCCCTTGATGAACCCCTTCAGCTCGGGTAAAAGAAAAAAGTCACGATTTGTCATACCACAACTAACGTCCCTTCCCACGCACTTCACAAGCTGAAAGGGCTCACAAAGGGGACCCGTTTTGAATGCGTTGAGGCCATCAAGAAGTCCGTAATGACGGAGCTGAGAGACATTCTGAAGAATTCTTCCAGCAGGGCAGAGAAGCGTGACAGAGAAGGATAGGAAAGTGCAATAGATTCAAAGGGGACTACTTTGGAGGAAAAAAACATTTAATTTGTTGTTTAGATTTTAAATGATTTGTTTGTGACAACAGTCTCATTACTTTTCAGACACACCTCGTATATAAAAATACAAGGTTTCGAACGTTCTTACATTTTTTTTTACATTTAATATGTTTTTTTAATGATGATATATAGAATATATTAATGGTAATATATGAAAACGCGTTTTTCAACGATTGTGACGCTTCTCGTGACGCTTCTCGGATTGATAGGCGCGCACCCCTCCAATGACGCCATCTTTGAACGAGAACTTCGTAAGTTCTTCAACGCCTTGTTTGCTCAACAGACAAGCTATTCAAAATGATTTCCCAGGTTGAATCATAGCTATGCTCGGATTGACAATGTACACCCGAAGAAGGCCGGAGAGTATAACGCTTGAAAAGTTGTGTCTTTATATATTACGAAAAAGAAGTGGACAATAGTCCGAAAAATCAAAATAATACAAATGAATCGCTATTGGTTAATTAAGATTAGTAAAAAAAAAAACAATATATCAAAAATATTTAAGTACCTTGTCATATATCTCTTTCACGTATTTTTCCTGTTTGATTGGAAAAGAACCAAAAATAAAACATACAAATTCATCTCAGAAAAACAAAAAAAACCAAACAAACAAAAAAAACAGACAACAACAATAAATAAAAAAACGCCATTTATTTTTTGATTATTTAAATTAGCTCACTGATTACCAACAAGATATCACGTGGTCATTTATCATATAATAGTTGTTGTTACATATCTATATACATCTCAGACGCTAAATGTAGATATATATATATATATAATATATGGAGAAAAGTAGACAAACACGGGATGTTATGGAAACTGGATGTTTATTGTCGACGATGCAACGTTTCGCCATTTAGACCATCATCAGGACCAAAAGCCCAGTTCTAGCTTCAATGAAGGACATTTTCAGAATGGTGAAAAACAGTAGGTTGCTCCAGTTTCCATAAGATCCCGTGTTTGTCTACTTTTCTCCACATATTGTCGGATTAACCTCCTCACATTTCTCCCATATATATATATATATATATATATATATATATATATATATATATGAGGTGAAATAAGGAATCAAAGAACAAAACTCAGACAAAAATGTGTAGTATATTTCGCTGGAATTTTAAATTCCGCTTCCTCAGCCTTTATTGAATCATTAGGATCATACAAGTGTTTTATAGAAGGGAGATGTGGGTAAGTTTTGTGGTGAGGGAAAGATTTGATTGGTTATAGGAGACATCTTTGGAGGAGATAAGGTGGGAGATAGAAGGGAAAGGAGCAGGTAGAAAAAATGAGTGGTGAGGACACCAGATAGGGGAGGGGAAGTAGCCATTTCTTGGAAAGATATTTGAGTGGTAAAGGCTGAGGAAGCGGAATTTAACATTCCAGCGAAATATACTACACATTTTTGTCTGAGTTTTGTTCTTTCATTCCTTATTTCACCTCATTCTATCGGATTCATTCCAACCCCATTTTTCTCATATATATATATATATATATATACCGAACTTATTGGTAAACTCTTGCGGTAAGGAAAAACTCAGCAAATAGTTTGATTGTAAAAATATACTACCAAACTGGGGAAAAAAAAAGAAAAGACCAAAATCGGTTAATCCTATAACACTTGGCCAAAAGAAAAAATATGTATATGAATATATATATATATATATATATATATAAACCCGCTAGGATTATCTAAAGCTAAAAAATAAAAAAGTGCCCAATACCTAAGTAGAGCAACTAATAAAGTTAAACCATAAAAAGCTTTCTAACCACTCCACCACATGAGATGCCCAGGTAGTTCACATATATACAAACAAAAAGTATAGGTCGCCCAGCGAGGATCGAACTCACTACCAATGGTCTCCTAACCTAGCTTGCTAGCCAATACACCACTTGAGGTGCCCAGGGAGTACATGCATAGATAAACAAAAAATATCTTACCTTGTCGTGAATTAGTTTTCCCTTGGCCGCAGCTCTGACATAAATGGCTCCCGTGGCAAATCCAAGAGCCTTGTTCGTATAGAAGATACATCTTTTCCAACTATCCAACGGTTTTCGGGAATCTGGCAGAGAAATAAAAATAAGATTGGATTAAATTTATTAAAAAAAAGTAAAGAAGAAAAAAATGATTCCCTTTTATTATATTTACTAGCAAATATATGCACCCTCCGGGTGCAAGTATTTAAGTTTTAATGTAATAAAATATTGTATTAAATTAGAAAGGCTAATGAAACTAAATAAGAATACAGATAAAAAGATTTGAAACAGAGGGAGTATAATAAAAGATTTGAAACAGAGGGAGTATATAATAAAAATGGAACAACTGAAACTTACTCTTCATCACTCTCGTCTTTCATTGTTATTTTTTCTAATTTAAGTATTTAGTTATAAGAGGAATAAGAATAAAATGACAGTTATTTTATCTTGTTAATGGATTTCATTTAAGATTCATTGAAGAGATTTTTGCTTATATTCATTAAAATAAAACCAAACAGTTAGAAATCAATAATACTAAGCACATATTTATTAAATTCGATTGTTTAATATTGATATGCAAATTAGCCTTCCCGTTCACTCTGTAAACCGCTATTTTGTTGTATATATAATATAATTGCATGTTGTCAGTATGTAGACATAGTTAACAGTATTAATAATGTAAGACAATTTTATTAATAATTGAGGTTTAAATAAAAATAAAATCATGGAGAATGTGATGTCAATAACTAAGAGAATTGTGACTTGAGTAGGAATATAGTTTCGGTTACAGACAGAAAAACACACAACCTCCATTATAATAAGATTATTAAAAAAAATTCTGTCTTTTTGCAAATGTTTGTGGGAAATTCAATTTGACTGATTATATCGGGTCCGTACCGATTATATACTATTTCTCTGAATGTTTGAGATGAGGCGTGATGATTAGTATTATCTGCGTTATTCGGACTATTGTCCTCATCTTTATTGTTATCTACACTATTTCTCTGAATGTTTGAGATGAGGCTTGATGATTAGTATTATCCGCATTATTCGGACTATTGTCCTCATTTTATTGTTATTTGTACAACGTTTCGGCCGATATGCCCTCTGGCCTTCTTCAGGTATTTCTTTTCGGACTCGGGAACCTTCTTTTCGGACTCATGGCCTAATGGATAAGGTAGTTAGGTTAAGACAGTTCTAAGTGACAGTTATCTCTGGATTCCGGGTTCAATCCTGAGTAGAGGCAGTAACATAGAAAAATAATTAACACAACTCCTACCCCAGCTATGGTTAGCGGAATGAGAACAGGATACCCCCGTGGACTAAATAAAGGGTTGGGTTCGAAGTTCCGTGATGGCTCCCGATTACGACAAGAAAGTTCCAGAGTTTCGGCAGGGTGACATACGATGGTGGAATTTATGTCCGTTAAGTAGGATTTAACCAATTTTTCTTTATTTTTTTCTCGAAATTGTATATGAAAAGTAAGTAAACTCGTCAGGATGACCTAAAGTCATTATCAGCCAGACAGCGAGGGAGTCTACTCCCTTTTCACTAGCACTAGACCAAGGAAATTGTTTTGGTGTCTGAAATGGAGCGCCACACCTACCATCAGCTCCTCACTTTACCACACAGATCCTTGTGCTACCCACACACTGTGTTGGTGAGGGCCGGAATCGCACCCGGAACCTTATGATTACCGAGTCGGACGCTCTACCGACTGAGCTAAACCGGCCCTAGTTATCAGTATTGAACATTTAGATAACCTCAGTCATATCGACTTAAGAATTGATATTATTAATATAAAGAGAGAGGGAGGCGAAAGTAATTATGTGTGTGTGTGTGAGAGAGAGAGAATGAGAGAAAGAGGCTAAGGAAAAAGAGAACAACATTGAGAGAGAGAGAGAGAGAGAGAGACAGACAGACAGACAGACAGCGAAAGAAAGAAATAGAGGCTAAAGAAAAAGAGAACAAAATTGAGAGAGAGAGAGAAAGAGGGCGAATGAAAGTGTGTGTGTGTGTGAGAGAGAGAGAGAGAGAGAGAGAGAGAGAGAGAGAGAGAGAGAGAGAGAGAGAGAGAGAGAATGGGGGAGAATGGGGGAGAGATAGATAGATAGAGAGTAGATAGAGAGACAGAGCGAAAGAAAGAAAGAGAGAGAGGCTAAGGAAAAAGAGAACAAAATTGAGAGAGAGAGAGAGAATGGTGATTATATATATATATATATATATATATATATATATATATATATAGAGAGAGAGAGAGAGAGAGAGAGAGAGACAGACAGACAGAGAGCGAAAGAGAAAGAAAGAGAGGCTAAGACAAAGAGAACAAAATTGAGATAGAGAGAGAGAGAGAGAGAGAGAGAGAGAGAGAGACAGACAGACAGACAGACAGACAGAGAGCGAAAGAAAGAAAGAAAGAGAGGCTAAAGACAAAGAGAACAAATTGAGAGAGAGAGAGAGAGAAGAGAGAGAGAGAGAGAGAGAGAGAGAAGAGAGAGAGAGAGAGAGAGAGAGAGAGGGGGATATTCTGCTCTGTGTTTCATAGTGCTTGATTGTTATGTTACCATCAAATAACTGTGTCTACCAAAGTTTTCTAAAAACGTACATGCGGCTTATCCGTTCGTTCGCGGCACTTGTTTCTCCCGCTGCAAGTCTTGTCTTCTTGGCGGGGGGATATATTCAATTTTAATTGGTTAGTTAGTAAATCACATGGAAGACGGAAGAGGAATTTTCAAGGAGCAAATCAGATACGACATGCAGACGTTTACGCAAGCTTTAGTTCTTCTCTCCACCCTGCCCATTTTTTTTTGTTTCTCTTTTACGACTATGCAACAATAACACACAATTCCCGCTCAAAGTTACATTAAATCAGCTTAAGGGATTTAAATTAAAATCCCCAAAAGAAACAAATAAAAATAAACAAAAATCCCCAAAAAACAAATTAACAAACAAACAAACAAAAAAATAAACAACCCTTCCGCCAAAACCGCCCCCCCAAAAAAAAAAAACAAAAAAACAAAAAAAACAAAACAAATGGCGTATTAAACGTAAATTTCTAAGCTCTTAATCGAGTAAAGGTTTTACTCAGAAAGAAATTTGAAAAAAAAGAAAAAAAAAAAAAAAAAAAAAAAAAAAAAGAAAAAAAAAAAAAAGAAGAAAGAAAAAAAAAAACGAAAAAAGAATGCAAAGTCGGTAGCGCATTCGACTAAGAACCACAAGGTCCCGGGTTCAATACCGACCCTTGCCAACTCAGAAAAAAATTTGAAAGGAAGAAAAAAAAAAAAAAAAAAAAAGACGAAGAAAGAAAAAAGAATTAGACACGAATTAAAAATCTTTAACTCAGTCGGTAGAACGTCGACTAAGAACCACAAGGTTCCGGGTTCAATACCGACCCTCGCCAACCCAGAAAAAAAATTCGAAAACTAGAAGAAAAAAAAAAAAAAAAAAAAAAATTCAACACGACTTAAAAATCTTTAACTCAGTCGGTAGAGCGTCCGACCACAAGGTTCCGGGTTCAATACCGACCCTCACCAACCCAGAAAAAAAAATCGAAAGTTAGAAGAAAAAAAAAAAAAAAAAAAAAAAGTGGGGAAGAAAGAAAAAAAGAGTATTAAACACGAATTAAAAAAATCTTTAACTCAGTCGGTAGAAGCGTCCGACTAGAAACCACAATGTTCCGGGTTCAATATGGACATTCGCCAACTCAGCGTAAATAAGTAGCACAGGGATTGTGCAGTAAAATTAAGAGCTATTAGTAGGTGTAGCGCTCCACTTCAGACGCTAAAAAACAATCTTCTTGGTCTAGCGCCAGTATAAACGGGATAGACTCCCTCGCTGTCTGGCTGATACCGACTTTTGGCCACCCAACGACTATACCATTGAATAAATATTATATTTAAGATTTTTTTTTTATCGCTCATGGGGAGTAACTCTTCAGGTTAAGTTAATGTAAGATTACCTCCCTTTGATTAATGCATTAGAACAAAAATATTACCGTTTTTAGTTCTTCATTATGTAGTTCATAAACTACGATAATGGTGAAAGAGCAGACTGCAAGATACACACATATATGCATATGGTTTATCTATCTTCTATACATTTATAAAGGGCAGGTGTGTGTATATGTATGTCCGGAGGAAACTTCGAAAATAAAACAATTAATGACAAAGCAAATATATATACACATTAAATATCACCAGGGTTTGATTTTCTATACATATATAAATGGAAGTTGTGTGTATATGTATGTCCGGAGGAAACTTCGAAAATAAAAAATTAATGAAAAAGTAAATATATATACATATTAAATATCACCAGGGTTGGTTTTTTTGACCAAAAATAATAGAGATTTTATTTATATTTGTGAAGATAATTAAAAATAAAATGAAATGATAACAGCATGGTTTTTTTTCCAATTTTTAGATAGTAGACATTAACATTTCTTTTCAGAGTGGCTAGATCAAGGTCTATTTTTTTTTTTTACATAGGGATTTAAATGGGACATCCCTCAAGGATTCAACTCACGATTCAGTAATAACTTTAAAAACCCCCTCTACCCAGGCGACGCCGGGTATCCGCTGTTAGTTTATAATATTAGGCATTTACCCAATCCGTTCGCTATGGATAGGATGTGACACAAGGTCGCAAATATAGTTATTTACTAAGCTTAGCTTAGATATGGCACAAGGCCAGAAGTATGGGGCTCCCAATGAGAATCGAACTCACTAACAATGGTTTGCGAAGCGAGCTTGCTAACCATTACACCACGCGAGTTGCCCAAGGTCGCAAGTATAGTGCTTAGCTTAGATATGGCACAAGGCCAGAAGTATGGGCTCCAATGAGAATCGAACTCACTAACAATGGTTTGCGAAGCGAGCTTGCTAACCATTACACACGCAAGGTGCCCCAAAGTCGCATGTATAGGTCATCCAGCGAAGATCAAACGTTTAAGTAGTAATGGATCTGAGAGACTAGCTTGCTAACCATTACACCAAGGTGGGACGTTATGGTTATCTGAGGTATCAACAGAAGGGGACATAACCCAGTGTGTTCGATTGTTATGCCCTGTTATCACCTCAGATAAATATGAACTATTCCATTTTGATTGTGACGAAAGAAAATGTATAAAAAAAAATAGACCTTGATCCAGCTACTCTGAAAAGAAATGTTAATGTCTACTATCTAAAATATTAAATAAATAAAAAATCCATCCTGTTATCATTTAAATTTATTTTTAATTATCTTCACGAATATAAATTAAATCTCTATTATTTTTGCTCAAAAATCAAGCCCTGGTGACATTTAATGTGTATATATATATATTTACTGTGTCTTTGGTTTGTTTTGTTTTACGGCATATCAACCTCAGTGGGTCATTTAATGCCGATAAAGTTTTGAAATAAAATCAATTCTTAATGGGTAATACAATTTTTTCTAAATACATTTTTCTATTTAACTCATAGATGGGACCCTAACAGGTACTACCACTCCGGGTCAGAGTGGACCAGGGAGCAATGGTGATGAAGGGGTGCCCACATTCCCCCCCCAAACTGGAACCATTTACTGTGTCATTAATTGTTTTATTTTCGAAGTTTCCTCCGGACATACACATACACATGGCACTGACAAATACTCATAACTTTCAAACCATTTGGTATTAAATTCTGATATTATTTAAAGTGTTTAGTCGCCTTTATATAAATATTCAATTTACAAATGCCAAACACCCAATCTCCATTATAATAAGATGTCAATAATGGTATTATATCATGTTAGCGTAAATATTATTCCAATTAGGGTTCCCGAACCGAAAATCTAAAAAAAATAGTTCCTTTGGTCGCCTGTTTCTCAAGAGGATGATCGGCGTAAACGAAAATCGATATGTTGCCACCAGTGAGTTAGCATACTTATGTATATACAAAATGAGAACAAGAACCACCACACCCAGTCACGAAAGAAATCTGTTTAGAACTAATTTTACACTTTCTCTGAAAAAATGTCGAATAGAACGAGATTCAAAACTTCGATCATAAAAATATCGATTCGACCAATCAAGGTACACGAGGCGCCTCTCTCTTTTACAAAGGAAAATGGGTGCGAAAAAAAAATATATATATAAAAAAATAAACTGAAATTATTTCTTGTTAATTTGAAAAAAAAAAGAAAGAAAGAAAAGAAAAGGAAAGAAAAGATAAAGAAAGGAAAAAAAATATATAAAATAAAAAAGAAAGAAAGAAAGAAAGAAATAAGAGAAGCAAAGGCGTCCAAGCGTACGTACACGAGGTGCTAACACGGAAGAGTGTTGGACAAATGTATACATTGGTGTTTATGCGAGAATAGACGTTCTTCTTACACATTATTTAATAGATAAAAAAAAAAAAAAAAAAAAAAAAACAAAACAAAACATAGCAATCTGTCTTTCAGAGAACGAAAGCCGATGGTGAGAGAGAGAGAGAGAGAGAGAGAGAGAGAGAGAGAAGTGGGGGGGGGCTCACAGACAGACTAACAGAGAAAGAAAGATAAGGAAACTGAGATAAAGAGAGAGAGAGAGGGGGGGAAGATGTAGTGTGAGAGAGAGAGGTATTGCCTATAAATAAGTACCACCTTTCTCTCTCTCTCACTATATATATATATATATATATATATATATATATATATATATATATATATGTGTGTGTGTGTGTGTGTGTGTGTGTGTGTGTGTGTATGTATATGGGGAGTGCATTAATATACAAATATCAGTCTCATCAGATGGATAATCATCAATAATTTGAATTGCATAACAGAACAATTTTCTCAATGTAGAATCCTCTTCCTTCTCAAAAAAAATAAATGGTCGAAATAAATTTATTATGGAATTACGGTGTTGAGTTTTTCCTTCCTTTCAAAGATAAATATTGCTCTGTATATAATCTAAAAAGATTATTATACATTGAGCTCTCTGTAGTGATTTAAATGTATTTGGGGAGCATTCTTTCATTTATACATGTAGAATTAAACAAAAGACACATCTCCTGTTTAACAATTTTATTTTTGATCTTTTCGAGTTTTCTGACCAACTTTTTAATATTTGGGTGGAATTCGTGGATAAGTCCACCAAATTTCAGATTTCGAAGTGCCGAAAGTACTCGGGACATGAACTTCACCCAAATATTAAAAAGTTGGCCAGAAAACTCGAAAAGATAAAAAAATAAAATTGTTAAACAGGAGATGTGTCTTTTGTTTAATTCTACACGCACACACGCACATATATATATATATATATATATATATATATATATATATATATATATATATTTATTTATGGGAGGTGCATTTATGTACTAATAAAACAAACGATTCTCTCTCTCTCTCTCTCCAGATGGCCTGGTTTGAGGAAATCAACTAGTTTTCCATTCTGTTTTCCGGTTGTGTTTATTTTTGTGTATATGATTCTTACTCACCCTTTTCTTCCTCTTCCAAATTACTCTCCTCGAAGAAAGGCAGCATGGAACGAATCAGTGAAACTATTAAGTAATTCCGCAAAGTTCTACAAAAGAATAAAAAAAAAAAAAAAATAGAAAGAATTAATATTAACTAAATACAAAATACATATATATATATATATATATATATATATATATATATAGTAATGATGATAAATGGTAAAGATAAGATAAAAAAGGTTTTAAAAAAAAAAAAACAACACTAGAAAAAGAAAAAAAAAAAAGAAAGAAAAAGAAAAAGAAAAGAGAGAAACATTCTTTCAAATAATTTCTCTCGATTCTTTCTGTGCACGTCTTTTTAGAAATGCATTGCAAATTATTCACTATACAAATGGATATACATTATCTACCATGAAAAAAAAAAAATAAAAATAAAAATAAAAATATGAAAAAAAAAAAAATAAAAAAAACATAAAAAAAACAAAAAACAACGAAACAAAAAAAAAATAACAAAAACAAAAGAACAAAAAAAAAAACCCAAACCAAACAAAAACCAAATAAACTTGCATTTTCCGTGTAGAAATGCATTTTAAACGATTTCCTACAGAAAATGAATTGCCCATACTTCACAAAAGAAACGTATTGTAAACTATTTAGTTTAGATATATGCACTGTCAATGATTCTTTTTTTTTCATTGAGAAATACATAAAGATTGACTTACACTGGAAAATTCATTGCAAATTATTCCCCCCACTCCAAAAAAACGCAATATAAATGGCTTCCGTAAAAACCCCTTTTCGATCTCGTTTCATAAAGACATTTTTTCATTTACACCGTCAAATTCGGTTGTTTGTTAGGAGTTAGGGGTTAGTTTTAATAATTAAAAAAAAAACTATAAAATCATCTGTTAACAGACAACCGGATGTTGACGTTGTAAATGAAAAAAAAAATGTCCTTATGAAACGAGGGTGAAAAGGGGGTGCCTAAAGGTCCTGTGTTCCTCAGATCTAACTGAGTTGCTTCCTTTGTACAATAGGGAGCTGATGGAAACCCGGAAGTGGGGTTTCCGCCATGACACTTTAAGACTGATTTTTTTGTGTTGGATGGGTTTTACGGCATGTCAACCCTTGTTGGGTTATTTCATGCCGAAGACGTTTTTGTTTTATTCATTCTTGATGGGTATTCAGTTTTTTAAAACTCAATTTTTTTAAAACACATTTTTCTTAAATTCATGTTTTTCTATTAAACCCATAGATATGACCCTAAATGATACTACCACTCCAGGTCAGAGTGGATATTGGAGTAATGGCTCCAGAATTGGAAATTCACCATCAGATAGAGTTTAACATCACCAAGGACACCAAACCCTTCAGACTTCTAGCATATATATATATATATATATATATATATATATGTGTGTGTGTGTGTGTGTGTGTGTGTGTGTAGAAAGTTTGTAGAAAAAACAAGATGTTAATAGTTTTGCTGACAGAAATCTGTTTCGACCATATGAAGCGGTCTTTATCAAAGCAACATTGTGTAAAAAGAAAGACGAAATAAATATATCGTTAATCACGAGGAATATATATATATATATATATATATGAGAAGAAAATATTTAAAAAATATAACAAACACAGGATGTTATGATCAGGGGAAACAAATTTATACAAAGCCGACATTGACTTTCGTAAACAAACGCACATATAAAATTAACGGTTAATAACATCATATTCACACATTCACTATACACTTAACATCTTTCATTTTGTCCCTCACATAAACATTACTTAACAGTGTCCTAAAGATGGTACAATATACCGAAATGCTTAAGTATTGACACAATAAAAAATTGTTTCCCCGATCATAACATCCTGTGTTTGTTATATTTAAAAAAATATTTTTTTCTCATATTGTCGGATTAATTTCCTCACCGTATATATATATATATATATATATATATATATATATATATATATATATATATATATATAGCTCTGCTGATGAGACCTAATAGGTCGAAATATATATTCAGAGATTGATTTTTCTCGATTTGTTTAGCCTTACATTTAAGTAGTTAAATCCCGCCTAATTAACCATAAATGAATTAACTTTCAAAAAAATTAGGTCTGACTAAAATTAAAAAAGCACATATTCTCCCAAATATATATATATATATATATATATATATATGATAAAAAGGGTTGGGGCAATAGGGTTGGGACAATCATATAGGTCGTAGGGATTGATGTGAACAGCCGATTGGTCGGAAGGAGCCTATCTGACCGTCTGTCTAACCTATGTAAGGGCCAAAGTGGAGAGTTGTATTTCACGGACTGCTCAGCCACCAGGATTCCATCCTAAAGCACACGGGTCGCCAACCACGGCCAACAGGTGGCTCCATTGGAGGGGGAGGTTTTGCCCCTTTTGCAGAGGTGCAGTCGGTGGATTAATAGTTAACAGGGCTGGCGCTAGTCTGAAAAAAGTTTGGGTACCACTGCTCCAAATGATGAAATAAGGGTTTGGCTTTCGAGTTTGCATGTTTTTATGTGGAGGTGCTAAAAATCCACTGAGAAACCAAGGGGCCCCAGTTTGGAAAAAGGTTGGGGAACCACTACTCCAAATAATGAAATAAGGGTTTGACTTTCGAGTTTGCATGTGTGTTTGCTAGGAATCCACTGAGAAACCAAGGGGCCCCAGTTTGGAAAAAGGTTGGGAACCACTACTCCAAATAATGAAATGCCAACCAGAAAAATACTTACTCGGCCTTTGTGGCGTTTGTCTTGACATCGTTTAAGAAAACCGATAAGTGACTCAAATAATCCGGGTACAATATCGCCACCCGGTCTGTACTCTTGATGTTTATGTGACGTATGGAAGCGAGATTGGTAAAATATTTCATCCAATTGATCATCGGATAACGTATCGTCAAGTCATGGATGGTTGATACATTGTAGCTTTCTTGCGACGACGTTGACTTCATCTGGAGGGAAGAAAAAGAAAGAAAGAAAGAAAAAAGATTAAAAAAGATGAAAAAAGATGAAGAAAATGGCTCGTTTTCATGTACATGAATAATTTCAAAGACAGAGTTTCATTAGTATTTATCGATCTCAATTGTGTATGTATGTATGTATGTATCTATCTATCTCAATATGTTCATTATCTGTGCATGTATGTATGTATGTATGTATGTATTTATCTATCTACCCATCCATCTATCTATCTATCTATTTTAGTCTCGTCACTATATACCAATTTCATTTTTGTATGTATGTATGTGTATCGAAGCCGGCTTCTGGTCTTAAGAGACATATGGTGGTGCATAACAATTAAGTTAATTTCAAATAATGCGCACGCACAGTTAAGAACACATTTTATGATATTTTCGTGTTAGAACAGACGGCTTCCTCAAAGTGAAAGAAACAAGGGGATGTTACTGTCATTTATGTAGCTAATGCTCAGATTACCGATGAACGAATAGGAAAAATAGTAGACAAAAATAAAGGATTTTTTCTCTCCCTAGAGACCACTTACCTGTATGAGCGTTTTCTCCATGACACTGACGCGGTAAGCAAGCGACGACACATTCACAGATTTTCCCGCCAATAACTTCATTATCCGAATCGTTTCCTTCATATACTTTTCAAAGGATTCAGACAAAAACTACAAATATAAAAAAAGAAGAAGAGAAAACATTTAAAAGTCAATGAAATCTATACATATATAAAAAGGCAGTTGGTGTGTATGTATATATGTATGTATATATTTGTTCGCTTCGGTTCGTTAGGGTCCAGGTGGTGCAGCCATACAGCAGCACTGATACGACAACGGCCTGAAAGAACTGTCTCTTTAACTTGTCTGTGAGATTGGATTTCCATATGACCGATAATCTATTTATAGCGGCCCGTGCCTTTCCTAGAGAATAAACTAGATGTGAGCTGCACAAGAATGCTGTGGGTGATCCTGAACAAGACGTGGAAACAGCACCCCACGAGAAAACAGTTGTACGGTCACCTGCCACATATCACCCAAACCATCCAAGTAAGACGGACAAGACACGCGGGACACTGCTGGAGAAGCAAGGACGAACTCATAAGCGACGTCCTCCTGTGGAAGCCAGCACATGGGCACGCCAGTGTGGGCCGACCAGCAAAGACGTACATTGACCAGCTCTGTGCGGATACAGGATGCTGCACAGAGGACCTCCCGAGAATGATGAGCGATAGGGACGGATGGAGAGAGATTGTCATGGATATCCGTGCCAACAGCGTGACATGATGATGATGATATATTTGTATATGTGGAATTCCAACACACCTAACACAGAACTCCTTGCAAGGGCAGGATGCTCAAGCATTGAAACTCTTATCATAACGGCCCAAATGCGTTGGGTAGGTCATGTTGTGCGTATGGGTGATGCTAGATTGCCAAAGCAACTCTTTTACGGTCAGCTGCGTGATGGCAAAAGGCCGCAACATAAGCCTTGGAAGAGGTATAAGGATTGCTTAAAAAACAACATTATAAAAATAAAAATAAATCCTGACAACTGGGAAAAGCTGGCATTGGAGAGAACTGACTGGAGAATTCATGTGGATGATGGCTGTACCAGTTATGAGAGTGAAAGAATTGAGCATGAACACCTAAAGCGTCAACTTTGAAAGGGTTACACCTGTCATATTGGAGAGAACATGGAGATCTTTGAGAATCTATGTTATGCCTCAAAGATACGTGGTTCAAAGTTAACTGACCTGATAAAATGTAAAAGTTTTTAAATAAAATAACTGGTGCATTATATCCTTTATTCATTAATATATCAACACTGGAAATTTGATTAAATTCGGTTAATTCCTTGATTTTTGGTATTTTTATTTTATTTCGGCGGGATGACATACGATGGTGGAATTTAGGTCCGTTAAGTTCGATTTAACCACCATTTCTTTCTCGTGCTTATTGTTTTGTTTTTTTTTTTTAGAAAGAGTTAAATTTAAGAAACTGTGTGCCAAGTGTGTTAGATGAATATGTAGAATAGCATGTACGTTTCGTGCTTCCAAATCATTCTCTTCTTGGTCAGACCGAGAACTTTTCAGTACTCGTTCCCCTTCGTGTGTGCTTGTGACTTACTTGTGAGTATAAGGGTCCATTAAGCGTTGTGTCGTTCTCTGGAGTTCCTGATACCGGATGAATATGGGGATCCATGAAATTGGATCCAATCCCAATCTAGAAAAAAAGAAAGAAAGAAAGAAATAATTAGAATTCAAGCAATTAAAGTGAGCTTCAGGCTTGAACAGAGGTCTGTCATCAAATTTCTGGTGTCCGAGAAGTGCACACCATGTGACACATACATTCGCATGCGCATATATATATATATATATACATACATATATATATATATATAAAAAGTAAAGTAAAGTCGTCGGGGCGGCCTAATGTCGGTATCGGCCAGACAGCGAGGGAGTCTATCTGCTTTTCACTAGCGCTAGACCAAGGAGATTATTTGAGCATCTGAGGTGGAGCGCCACACCTACCATCAGCTCCTTACTTTACCGCACAGATCCCTGTGCTACTCATACGCTGAGTTGGCGGGGGCCAGTATCGAACCAAGAACCTTGAGATTCCTAGCCGAACACTCTACCGACTGAGCTAAACCGGCCCCTGAGGAGATCGAATTCTTAATTTTACGAAAAGTGTATAAATACGCCCTAAAAACGCATACACTATATTCGGCCTTTTTGTTTTCTAGAGACCGACTAATACGCATGCCTGCGCATAGACACATACAGGCGCATGCGCACGCATACAGACATGTGCGCGCATGCGTGGATGCACCCGGTTATATCTTATTTGCCTGTATTCAAATTCATTATAGCTTTTTCTTTGTAACTCATAACTTCTTTTTCTCTTTTCTTTTCTTTTCTTTCGAATTCAAGATACCCTTAACCCTTTAAAAAAAAAAAAAAATTTTTTTTGGTATTTTATTTATTCGCCATTTCAAAGAAAATCTAAGACCGGTGACTCCACCCGCTCCGCCTCCTCTCACCCACGAAAAATGTAACACATTTTTTTTTATCACATGACTTTTATGTATCGATAAGTATTAAAAGGAATCATTAGCATATCGTTTTATCTACCTCATTGCTTCAATCAGCCAAGTTCAGATTTCTGTACCGTGTGGATTTCTTTGTTTAAGAAAAAAGTGTGAGTTTAAGAAACTTTCACTCCCCCCTCCGGTCAGATATATAGGATTGAATCGAACAGAAACGTAACCCACCTTTACCATTGTTATAGAGTAGAAGCGCGTGGTGCAATGGTTAAAATCATGAGAAATGGACTCGTCGCCCCGAGTTCAAATCCTGGACGCGGTAACTGCATTTTCACTTAGCGCTAATACCCTTGGGAAAAAAGTGTGTAGTCCTGTCGTCATTCCTCTTTTGTTTTCTGATTATTAACTAATTAATAATTAATTAATAATTGATAATTAATTAATAATTAATTAAGTTATTAATGATTTCAGATTTGCAACATTTTAACTGATGTTGTAGCTTCGGTTCTGAGCAAAAATCAAACTACCTTTTTGTTACAAATAATGTTCAACATATTTCAAATAATAATAGAAAAAAATTGTCATAGATGCAGTGCCACATCGGGATATTGATCTTGCCATGAAAAAAAAAATCAGAAATCATCAATAACTTAAAATTGGTTGACAAAAAAATGCTATAAAACTGTCTTAGACAGTTCTATAGCATTTTTAGATTCCTTGGCGAAAATGCTTTTATAAACCAATTTTTAGTAGTAGGGAAGCTCTAGAACTCATTTTACAGACAAAAATAGGTTACAAAATGCCGACACTTTTCGCGAACCCCACCAAATTTAGAGAGCTAAAAATCAACATAAATCCGTCAATTTTTGGAATTGGAAGCTCAAATTTGGGGGATTGTCTAACTTTAACATAGTGGACTATGTTAAAGTTAGACAATCCCCCAAATTTGAGCTTTCAATTCCAAAAGTTGACCCCTGGAAAAAAATTAAGAAAAATTGAAAGGGGTGAGTGACAATTTTACTTTTTTTCTGGATGATTTGACATGGAATTACCCAGATGTTTTTTTGGGGGATGAGGGAGTCTTACCCCTTTTCAGGGGACATATCATATTTTAAGCCCCGCTGACAGGGCTAAAGAAGTTAAGAGTTTTAAAGACACTTACTTTGAATATGTTTTTTGTCGAGTCCATTTCGTCGACGTCGACAGTGATTGCAAAAAGCGGCCAAACGCCCAAATGGTGGATGTTCTGAAGGGCTGTTTGAAATCGCCAGTTGGCGGGCGTCGTCGACGACGTCGTCGTTGTCGTCGTCGTCGTCGTCGTCGTGTTATCCATGTCTGAGAAGCTCCAGCCACCCACTTGTTTGATCAGTAGACGCAAAGATGATAACGTTTTCTTTCGGATGTCCTGATGGAAGCCGTCACTTTCCAGTAAGCAGGAATTGTAAAAATTCTTCACCTTCTGCTCGACTGGCCCCATTAAGGATAATGTTTCTGAAAAACAAAAATAAATAAATAAAATAAATAGATATGTTGCATAATCTATGGGTAGCATAGGAAATAGCATTAAAGATCGTCTACTAAAATGCACTAAAAATCCTTATTTTTTCAACGTTTGGCTTTTTAATATTAAAAAAAAAACATAAATAAAATAAATATATATGTGTTATATAGCCGACCACTACCGGCCAGTGGACTCAATAAACAACAGATACGTATATACAAAAATAGGACCCGTCTTTATTTTCTTCGGTGTGTGGGTGGTAAAGGGGCGACGAGTGTTCACAATGAAAATGCCGGGTGGCTGGCGAAGGTGGCGACGAGTGTTCACAATGGAAATGCCTTCATCAGAGTAGTATTTTTATTTTTTATTAAAAAAAAAAATACTACTCTGATGAAGGTCGGCAAAATCTCTCTGTGTACGGAACATTTTATGCATTTTTCCTATTATTATTATCATCATCATTTCAACTCCATCTGATTATTTTAATAATAATAATAATAATAACGTAAATCCGTATACATTTTGATAAACAGACCGAAACACATGTGTAAGTGATATCGATTAAAAGTGATATCGATAAAATTCATTTTTATCCATCTACATTTCTTTTCTTTTCTCATTTTTTTCCTCATATATATATATATATATATATATATATATATATATATATATATATATATATATATATATATATGTGTGTACCTTTAAACTTTTTTTTTATTACTTCCATTAAGTTTCATGCTTCAGCCAACCAGATCTGACGAAGCGTACACCTTTTTCTTCCCATCTTCACATTTTCTCGCCCCACCCCCCACCACAGCCCTCCCTCCTTTCGAGCTCGTTAACCACGCTCTGAACAGTGGGATGACCCTGCCAAATTTCTACACTAAAGCTAAAGCCTGATCACTTACAAGATGGCAGCCGAGCTCTGTCCTGCGGCACACTTTGCTCATTTGGAACCGTCCCAAAGGTAGGGGGAAAGAAAAAAAAGCTTCTCTCTCACATCAATACATTGATCGACATTGTTTGTTCCTTCTTCGGCCCATTGCAAAATATGTCATCTCTCTCATCCCTTGTCCTTCTCCGGACCATTTTTGACTTAGGGACAATGGAACCTATATATTGTGGTGTAACGGTTATCGTCGTGGGATTTGGACACGGCGACACGATTTCAAATCATAGACATTGTTATTCTTCTTCGGCTCATTGCAAAATATATCATCACTCACATTCTTTGTCCTTCTCCTGGCCATTTTTGACTTAGGGACAATGGAACCTATATATTGTAGTGTTGTTACATAATCTATGCGGTTGCATAAGATTATTGTCAATCCCCTGTAATTCTGAGAGGATGACCCTTTTCATATCATGGCCGGGCCGTTCCATGGAAAATCACAGAAGCCCTCACACAAACATTACTTAACAGTGTCCTGAAGATTGTACAATATACCGAAATGCTTAAGTATTGACACTAAAAATTGTTTTCCTGATCATAACATCCTGTGTTTGTTATATTTTTGAAATATTTTCTTCTCATATATATATGAGAGAGAGAGAGAGAGAGAGAGAGAGAGAGGGGAGAGAAGAGAGAGAGAGAGAGAGAGAGAGAGAGAGAGAGAGAGGGGGGTTGTAATTCGATGGATATTTGGAATATTGAACCATATACAAAACCATTGCTGTTTTTTCATTCTGAGTGACACTGTGTAATGCATACAAAATATGAATTGGGCATTGAATAACCGAGAGAAAACCGAGTGACGTAAGATGAACCATGAGCAAAGTGGATGGTTGGATGTGGCTGTATTCATTGGCTTATATCGAACTAATAGGTATTGAGATGTTTTTAGGTGTTGGTCTATTGTTGATACGCAGTCGGTAGTGGATTGCGTACTGCAAAAAAAAAAAAAAAAAGAGAGCAAGGCTTAATGGAAGTCTAATAAATTTGTTGGTTGCAAAGTAATGATAACAATGATACTTGAGTGAGTCAAAAGTTTTGCAATATTTTAGTAACACGAGGTACAATTTCAGCAGCTCCGGATAAGCTTTTGCCGGGATCGTGAATATGATCAATATTAAGAATAATTACTTGAAGTTATAATTTATACAAATATAAAGGGAAGGTGATGTACCTATAAATTGACCTTCTATCTCCCCCTCTCTCTCTCTATATATATATATATATGTATGTCTGTTCACATCTATCTATCTACCTATCAATCCATCCATCTATCTATCTCTCTCTCTCTATATATATATATATGTATGTCTGTTCACATCTATCTATCTACCTATCAATCCATCCATCTATCTATCTCTCTCTCTCTCTATATATATATGTCTGTTCACATCTATCTATCTATCGACCTATCAATCCATCTATCTATCTCTGTCTCTCTCTCTCTCTATATATATATATGTCTGTTCACATCTATCTATCTATTTACCTATCAATCCATCTCTCTCTGTCTGTCTGTCTCTCTCTCTATATATATATATATGTCTGTTCACATCTATCTATTTACCTATCAATCCATCCATCTATCTATCTGTCTCTCTCTCTCTATATATATATGTCTGTTCACATCTATCTATCTATTTACCTATCAATCCATCTCTCTCTGTCTGTCTGTCTGTCTGTCTCTCTCTCTATATATATATATATGTCTGTTCACATCTATCTATCTATTTACCTATCAATCCATCTCTCTCTGTCTGTCTGTCTCTCTCTCTATATATATATGTCTGTTCACATCTATCTATCTACCTATCAATCCATCTATCTCTGTCTGTCTGTCTGTCTCTCTCTCTATATATATATATAAGTCTGTTCACATCTATCTACCTATCAATCCATCTATCTATGTACATATCTCAATCTCTCTCTCTCTCTCTCTCTATATATATATATATATATATATCTTAATATATACATACACACACATACTTTATTCAACAATGCTTCTAAAATAAACAAACATCCAAAAATCTTATTTCCTTCGCTGAAGAGCTTAAAGCCCGAGTTTGTTATTGTTCACTCAGCGCCCCCTTGCCTCATATGGTAGAGACGTCTCAGTATCATTGACAGGTTAATTTCGCAGGAATTTCTCCGTGCTGTATCGTGGCTGAAGCAGTATAGTTTCTGACTATCCTGCTGAAGTCCCGGTTTCGATTTCTGTCGGAGGGAAATCTTTAGTATATATCGCTGATGAGACTTAATAAAGTTGAAACAGTCTGTACGATATTCTACACACCGAGTAATTCTTTGCGAAATTTACTTGTCATTATTATCTTCTATAATTATCGAATTTTATGCGATATGCGCATTGTAATTGCCTTCAAGCAATATATATATATATATATATATATATATATATATATATATATATCAGTCTGTTCATATCTATCTATCATAGTTTGTCTATATGTATCTATTTACCTATCAATCAATCAATCAATCAATCTATCTATGTATTTCGTCAGATTCTATCTCTCTATTTCGTCGCATTCCTTCTATCTATCTATCCCGTCACATTCCTTCTATCTATCTATCTCGTCACATTCCTTCTATCTATCTATCTATCTATCTATCTCGTCACATTCTTTCTATCTATCTATCTATCTAGTCACATTCCTTCTATCTATCTATTTATCTCGTCACATTCCTTCTATCTATCTATTTATCTCGTCACATTCCTTCTATCTATCTATCTATCTATCATTTCATATTCTTTCTTACACCCGTCAATCATACGATCAATTGAGGCCTCCCTTTATCCGTTTTCATTTCTTGCCAAGAAAATCTATTAAGCCAATTTGCACGGTTATTTTTCTTGCCCCATCTCTTATTCTCGCATACGCTACATATGTCTTTCTAACCCCTCACTGTGTGTGTGTGTGTGTGTGTGTGTGGTCTATTGTGTGTGTGTGATCTAGTGTGTGTATGTGTGTGGTCTTGTGCGTGTGCGTGTATTTTTCTCCCCCATCTCTTATTCTCGCATACGCTACATATGTCTTTCTACCCCCCTCTCTGTGTGTGTGTGTGTGTGTGTGTGTGGTCTAGCGTGTGTATGTGTGTGGTCTAGCGTGTGTGTGTGTGTGTGTCTAGCGTGTGTGTGTGTATTTTTCTCGCCCCATCTCTTATTTTCACATACGCTACATATGTATTTCTCTCTCCCCTTTCTCCGTCCTCTCTCTCCCTCTCTCTTTCTCTCTGTGTGTATGTGTAATGTGTATGAAGTGTGTGTGTGTGTCTGTGTGTGTGTGTGATGTGTGTGTGTATTTTTTTAATATTAGAACGGATAACAAGTCTGAGTTGGCTGTCAGCGGGCCAGATCTCCTCAAAATTGGTTCAGGGTGAGAGATGTTTCGCTGCAATTTCACCGCCCGCCATTTTCTTTTTTGTTGCTTCACCTCGATACATTTCTTGCTTTTGGCACCAACGCCGCCGCCGCCGCCGACTCCACCACCGTCCCACCCATGGTCTATCCACTCCAATCTGTTTTGCGTCAACAATTCAAATTACAACCACTCCCCCCACCCCACCCAACACCACGTCGTAATCCCCCAATCTGCTCCACATGGAGATTGGAGTTCTTAACATACCCAACAACGTGTTAAGGGCGTCCCGTCATGGGGTAATGGTTAGCAAGTTAGTCTCGCAGATTCGTTACTACTGAATAGCGAGTTCGATCCTCGCTAGGTGTCTCGTACCTGCGATCTTGTGTCACATCCTACTCGTGGCGAACTGGTTGGGTAAAAATATGTTGTAATGGAATATTCCACACGCTCTCTCACCCATGTGGTCTGACTCTATATATAGTGAGCATGACATTATACTGGGCTGGCTTTGAGGATTAGTAGCGTGCCTTACTATTCCTTGTCTGTCTTATTGTATCTCTCTGCAATAAAACCCCCTCTCTCAGCCATGTGGTCTGACTATATATATAGTGAGCACGGCATTATGCTGGACTGGCTTTGAGGATTAGTAGCAGATCTCACTATTCCTTGTCTGTCTTACTGTATCTCTCTGCAATTAAAAAAACCTCTATCTTAAATCTACGAACGTGTTGACTGGTCCTTCCATCTCGACTACAATCTTGTCTGATTGTATCTCTTTTGAGGACTCAACAAAATAAAACTGCGTCCCATCGGAGTGTAATGGTTAGTAAGCTAGTCTTGCAGATTCGTTACTGAGGAATAACGAGTTAGATCCACGCTAGGTGTCTCGTAACTGCGATCTTGTGTCACATCCTACTCGTGGTGAACGGGCTGAGTAAAAATAAAAGGACGTCCAATCGTGGTGTAATGGTTGGCAAGCTAATCTCGCAGATTCGTTACTGCTAAATAGTGAATTCGATCCTTGCTGGGTGTCCCATAATCACGATCTTGTGTCACATCCTACTCGTGGCGAATGGGTTGGATAAAAATAAAAGGGCATCCCATCGTGGTGTATTGGTTAGCAAACTAGTCTGGCGGATCCGGTACTACTGAATAGTGAGTTCAATCCTCGCATGATGTACCATATTTGCGATCTTGTGTCATATCCTGCCCGTGTCGAACAGGTTGCGAAAGTACCTACTTAAAAACGTGTCTTCTTTTTTTCAGACCTTAATTGGAAATGAAGTTGCGAGGTATGTCGGAAAAGTTCCACTTTGTCAGAAAACTTTGTTGTGAGGGGCATCATCCACTGCGAGTTCTTGCCACCGGGTCAGACATGTCTACAAGAGATACTGTGGCGTTTGCTTCGTTCAGTGCACGAGAAGAGGAGAGAGATGTGGCAGGTCAACTCGTGAGTGTTTCACCATGACAACGCCCCTACCCCCACTGCCCTGAGTATCCGAGAATTCCTGTCCCAGAAGAACATCACTGTGCTGGAGCAACATCCCTACTCGCCTGACCTGGCTCCATGTGATTTTTTCCTCTTCCCCAATCTCAAAGGGGGTCAACAAGGGAACCCGTTTTGAAGATGTGCACGACATCAAAAAGACCGAGACATATGTTGTTCGTTTCTTTCTATCTGTCTGTTTGTCCGTCTTTCTTTCTTTCTTTCTTATACACTCATCAGATTCGTCCTTTCTGGTTCTACACACTATATTTTTCGATTTTTCACTCTTTATACCATTTTACAATCCAGTCGTCGATTTGCGATGAAGAAGAAGAAGTAGAAGAAGAAGAAGAAAAGAAGAAGAGGGTTGGTAAGAAGAAGAAGAAGGCAAAGAAGAAGAAGGCAAATAATAATAATAAGAAGAAGAATAAGAAGATAAAGAAGAAAAAGAAGATAAAGAAGAAGTTAAAGAAGAAGGCAAATAATAAGAAGAAGATGAAGGCAAAGAAGAAGTAGAAGAAGGCAAAGAAGAAGAAGAAGCCAAAGAAGAAAAAGAAGAAGAAGAACGCAAAGAAGAAGAAGTAGAAGACAAAGAAGAAGAAGTTAAAGAAGAAAAAGTCAAAGAAGAAGGCAAATAATAATAATAATAAGATGAAGACAAAGAAGAAGTCAAAGAAGAAAAAGAAGTAGAAGACACAGAAGAAGAAGTTAAAGAAGAAGAAGAAGGCAAAGAAGAAGAAGTTAAAGAAGAAGAAGAAGGCAAAGAAGAAGAAGTTAAAGAAGAAGAAGAAGGCAAAGAAGAAGACAATGATAATAATTAGAAGAAGGCAAAGAAGAAAAAGAAGAAGAAGAAACAAGAAAAAACCCAACAAAAACAAAAAACGCAAAGCATTATTTATCTGAAAGGTTTAAAACTAAATTGCATCATAATCCTCTGAATAAAGATGAATAGAAAATGGCAATAAAAAGTAAAACGAATTTACTTAATGAACAAAAGAAAAAGAGATGTTATTGTCAAACATGTCGAGGCATTTCTTCCGTTCTAACGACATCATTTCATATTTTCAATATTCAGAATTATGCGAGTTTTTTCAAAGACATTGCAATGAATCTAAAAACGAAATGGTAGCATTAAGAACCTTTGTCATGAGTTTAACGTAGGCCATATTAGCAACAATAATACAATCTTTCAATAAGAAAGATTCGATATCTGATAGCGCTTACTGACTGAAGCCGGGTACGTACCCTCTCAACTAATATATATATATATATATATATATATATATATTTAAAAATTTGTTTTGGGATGAAACAAAGAAATCACAGTGCTCAACCACAAATTTGTAGGAGCTTTATTTATTTGCTGAATTTTTTTAGATATAAAATTTTTTCATAAGCAACTACCCAGGTTTCAGGTTATTTCACCATCGTCAGGTTGCTCCTGGTGTTTCATTTTGTGTTGTTATGTTTATGGATCGCAAATTACGTCGGTTGATTATTGCGGACGCTCCTTATGTATTCGATTATATTTTTGAATTAAAAAAAAAAAAATTCCTGTATTTTATAAAATTTCGTAAAGTTATCTCCCTTTAACACTTTTATATATATATATATATATATATATATATATATATATATATATAAAAGGACTCTGTAGTCGATTTTCGACGCATGAGTGTTCATCCAATGAACAACCAACACA
>CM042151.1:244105-259105 GCA_023376005.1 Doryteuthis pealeii
AGAAAGAAATTGATAACGATAAAGAAATAAAGAGAGAAAGAAATTGATAACTATAAAGAAAGAAAGAAAGAAAGAAAGAAATGAAGAAAGAAATAAAGAGAGAAAGAAATTGAGAACGATAAAGAAAGAAAGAAAGAAAGAAATGAAGAAAGAAATAAAGAAAGAAAGAAATTGATAACGATAAAGAAAGAAAAGAATTTAATTTAGGAATCCGAATTCGTCCATTATTTATTGAATTGGTTTTCGTTTTGCATTCTGCTGATCTACTTGGCGGAATTTATCGACAGAAGCAACAATTTTTCATCATGTCACCTGCACAGAGATTAATAAATCATACGACTTAACCCACGCGAATCTGATGGTGAGGTTCCCATTCTGCAGATCTGGGTATTATGATTTACCTTCAATTTCCATTACTCACCGGCGTAAAATAAAAATTATTCATATTCGATAGAATTGTATGCATTTTTATAGTCATTGCAGTCTCGGAAGACTATATAATTCTTGTCCCCCCCACGTTACAGCGCCTTCTGTAACTGTGAAGTTCAATGTTCGAAAAACAGCCCCGACCAAAGATGTCGCATGTAAAGGCTGCCCCTGAAGATGTTGATGTGCCGGTGTTTTGTTGCCGTCGCTTTCTTCTGGGCCTCTTGGCTTCATGGTGCTACGCAAAATGTTAAAAAGCAAAGCAGCCCTGTCGTCTGAGGCGTTAGAAAGCACCGACTGTACCTCTGCAGAGGGGTAAGACTCCCCCAATGCGGCCACCTGTTGGCCGTGGGTGGCAACCCGTGATGCTTAAGGATAGACCCAAGTGGTTGAGCAGTCCATGACATGCAATATTCTACTTTGGTCCTTACTTGGGCTAGACGGACGGTCGGAGAGGCCCCCTCCGATCAATCGGCTGGTCACGTAAGCTCTAGCACCTATATGATTGCCCTAACCCTATTGCCCTTATAGCAAGCCCCAACCCTTTTTATCATATGGTTGCTAGAAGGTGGTGGCTGAGGGTCTACATGTCATGGGAATGACGTTAAACTCGATCTGATGGTGAGCTTTCAGTTCTGGAGGTTTGGGGAATGTGGAGCACCCCTTCATCCCATTGCTCCCTGATCCACTCTGACCCGGAGTGGTAGCACCTGTTAGGGTCCCATCTATGGGTTAAATAGAAAAATGTATTTATAAAAAAATTAAGTATCCATTAAGAATTGATTTATTTCAAAACTTTATCGGCATTAAATGGCCCACTGAGGTTGATATGCCGTAAAACAAAACAAACAAACCTAAAAAGCAACCCCTTAAGAAACAACTACACAAACGACTTAACTAACGCGTGATAGGCGCTCTGAAAGTAATACCTCCTATCTATAATCGTATATAAACGCAGGTAGGGGGCGCTCATGTGCGACAGTTATCGGCGCAGGAAATCCCGAGTTCAAATCCCAAACGGAACTGTTGAAATATCATAACATAGCTTCTTAACATTGCCCTGTAAATGGTTTCATAAAAAAACCAAAACACTCTAAACGTTGGTATGTATCGCATGTATGTATTTACCCAACCCTCAACCATGGACACCCCCCTGTCGGCTGGGGCTATAGAATACGCCGACTGCACCCCCGAGCATTGGGGGCGTGTGGAGGACCCCTTTATAGGCATGACTTCCAGGTCTACTCTGTCTCGGAATGGTAGAGACTTTTAGCGCCCCATCTATAGGTTAAATAGGAAAAAGTTTTTAAAAAGATGTGTTTTAAAAAATTGAGTTTAAAAAAAAATGTTGAATACCCATCAAGAATGACTAGAACAAAACATCTTTGGCATAAAATAACCCAACAAGGATTGATATGCCGTAAAATCAAACCAACCATTATATAGAAAAAAGTTAAAAAATGTGTTTTAAAAAAGAGTTTAAAAAAAGAACGTTGAATACCCATCAAGAATGAATAGAACAAAACGTCTTTGGCATAAAATAACCCAACAAGGATTGATATGCCATAAAATCAACCAACCATTATATAGGAAAAAGTTAAAAAATGAAAAAAAGTTTAAAAAAATGTTGAATACCCATCAAGAATGAATAGAACAAAACGTCTTTGGCATAAAATAACCCAACAAGGATTGATATGCCGTAAAATCAAACCAACCATTATATAGAAAAAAGTTAAAAAATGTGTTTTAAAAAATTGAGTTTAAAAAAGAACGTTGAATACCCATCAAGAATGAATAGAACAAAACGTCTTTGGCATAAAATAACCCAACAAGGATTGATATGCCGTAAAATCTAACCAACCATTATATAGGAAAAGTAAAAAAAATTGTGTTTAAAAAAAAAAGTTTAAAAAAACGTTGAATACCCATCAAGAATGACAAGAACAAAACGTCTTTGGCATAAAATAACCCAACAAGGATTGATATGCCGTAAAATCTAACCAACCATTATATAGGAAAAAGTTAAAAAATGTGTTTTAAAAAATTGAGTTTAAAAAAGAACGTTGAATACCCATCAAGAATGAAAGAACAAAACGTCTTTGGCATAAAATAACCCAACAAGGATTGATATGCCGTAAAATCTAACCAACCATTATATAGGAAAAAGTTAAAAAATGTGTTTTAAAAAATTGAGTTTAAAAAAGAACGTTGAATACCCATCAAGAATGACTAGAACAAAAACATCTTTGCATAAAATAACCCAACAAGGATTGACATGCCGTAAAATCAAACCAACCATTATATAGAAAAAAGTTAAAAAATGTGTTTTAAAAAATTGAGTTTAAAAAAGAACGTTGAATACCCATCAGAATGACTAGAACAAACATCTTTGCATAAAATAACCCAACAAGGATTGATATGCCGTAAAATCAACCAACCATTATATATAAAAAAGTTAAAAAATGTGTTTAAAAAATTGAGTTTAAAAAGAACGTTGAATACCCATCAAAATGAATAGAACAAAACGTCTTTGGCATAAAAATAACCCAACAAGGATTGACATGCCGTAAAATCTAACAACCAATCAACTTTGACATGTTTAAACCAACTACCAACTAACTTTGAAAGTTGCTAGTAAACTCATAAATCTCTCCCATTTAATCAGTGAACCAAATAATAATTTATTGGTAATTGAATTCATGATATTTGGAGAGCTGTATGAAAATATGAAAAAAAAAAAAATCATTATTTGGGAATCTCGATGTTTTCTTACATTCAATGAAAAATATGCTAAGTATATATATATATATATATATATATATATATATACATATATATATATATACATATATATATATACATATATATATATATATATATATATATATGCGGACAGGTACACTCTATGAAACATATTGGCCCCGTTCCTTCAAATACGAGATATTTTTGGAAATTCACTTGGAGATGTGCCTTGACCGATCGCCCATGGCCATAATCTCCCCCAACTCTCTCCCTCCCCCCTCTCTCTATGTATATATATATATATATATATATATATATATATATATATTGGCAAATGTTAACAGCTCTGACACTTTCTTTTGATAAGCTAATTGAATTAGCAGTAACTTAAAACAATTCGCGCCCTGTCAGAATATATAGAATACGCTGACTGTACCCCCAGCTTTGGGGGGTGGGTAAAACCCTCTCCCCTCGACCAAAATGGGTATCTTAGGTATGACACTAAACTGCATCTGATAGTGAGGTTCCCGTTCCGCAGATCTGGATATTATAATTTACCTTCAATTTCCATTACTCACAGGTGTACTCTAACCCGGAGTGGTAGTACCTGTTAGGGTCCCGTCTATGGGTCAAATAGTTAGGCTTAAAAATTATTCACATTCGGTAGGATTGTATGCATTTTATCGTCATTGCAGTCTCGGAAGAATACATAATTCTTGTCTTGAAGTTATATCTATATTGTTGGGGCCTTGTCAGGGGCCAAAATAAAGACGCAAGAGAAGAAATAAGTTAAATAAATATATTAAAAAAACAAAAACAAAAAAACAAAAAAAACAGTAGGAAAAACATATACAAATGAGAAGGTTACCCTCGAGCCGGTCGATCAATTGTCCGAGCAGACCGCTCGAATATTGGGTCTCGCCTAAGAGTAGTACCTGCTGCTATTTACAGCTGGAAGAGTTCATGCGTTCGTGGTAAATTACCATAACACCACACACACACACACATATATATATATATATATATATATATATATAAAGATAAAAAGTGACTTACCAGTGAATGTGGACACGATGGGTGGGAGGTGCAAAATTCAGGGGGTAAGTCAGCGATTTAACAAATACAAAGTGCTCAATACGAAGTAGAGCAAATTTATTATAAAATGGGTACAAGAGATAACCTACTCGAGTTTCACCATAAGGATCTTCAGGGTTAAATCCACTGAATTAATCGAGGTACTGATTAATTGCAGTCGATCACACGTGTGTGTTCATTGTATTAGAGAGATCCTTTTATAATATATATATATAGTTGTAGAAAAAAGGTTTTCTCTCTACCACGGTTTCTGTGTAATGTGTGTGTATATATATATATATATATATATCGAATATCGATTCGAGTTCAATTCCTAGACGAAACTGTTGGCATTTCACATAGCGCTAATACCCTTGGGAAAGGTATGAACCATATATTCTCCCTCCAGCTATGGGTTAAATAGTAGGGCAGACTGTTTCAGCCTTGGTAGGTAACCAGTCTAGGAGAGGGATAACTCTGAATTCAAATTTCCTGAGGTCGGTCGTTGATTGGGTTTGTGGCAACCTTTGATGCACCAATTCTTTCTTATCGACTGTGCCAAAAAGTGTGGATGGTCCAACACAAGCCTTCACCACTATAAACAAATCCTGTGTGGATGTTCATTGTGTGTATGAACCCTCATACGTCGATAATCGGGAGAGTCCATTATATATATATATATATATATATATATATATATTCATTATGTAACACAGATGATGATGATGGTGGTTATGATGATGATTTCGAAAATCATAATTACAAAAAATATTAGCGCCTTTAATTGAAGATTCCAAAAGCAAACATTACCGAAGAAAGCTCGAAAGAGGGAAGAGAGGATTGAGATGTGGCCTTTTAAAGACGCCATTGCGATAAATCTGAATCGGTTCGAACCCATTAAACACGACCGGTTAAATTAAAAGAAGCTAACGTGTTACGCCAAAAGGATTTTTTTTTTGTTTTGTTTTGTTTGTTGTTTTTTTACTTCTTTTTTCCTCCGGCTGTTTAGTTTATGGCTTTGTAAACTCGGCTGTTTTTTTTCGCCCGGCATAAATATCTGCTGCAGCTCCCATTTTGGATTTTCACGAGCCGACCACTTAAGGACGCCGTAACAAATCAACATTAGATAGCCGGGGCGTGCGCATGCGTGCACTTTCTTTAAGGTTCTCCCCCATCCTCCCACCCACCCCGGTTTCTCGACAGCGCAGCCGACATTTTGAGAGACGTGTCTTATCAAGAAACATGGCGTCCCATCCCGACCGATGGGTAATTACACTTAACCCCAAACCCCCCTCGCCATCCAACCGCAATTGCAGTTTGTCAGCATTGAAGGTCGAGAGACGAAGTGCGCATGCGTGCGCGTCTTTATGATGTACGTTGAGATTACAACGTGTTATTTTGATATATGGAACTTGTCTGCGGCGTTTTTGTTTATCGGTGCATCGATCATATTTAATTTATCTGTTTTCGTAGTCGGCCTTCTGCGGGATCGTACTCGCGAGGGTCTACTTCCGAGTCAAGTAAGTCAGAGTTCGCGCCCGGATAATGGCCAGGTTTTGAATTTTCGGAATCCGCCTTGGTGGCTCGAGAGCATCACGTCATTTCTTCGTGTTTTCACGATTTTGTCTCAATTTTCTGAAGAGGTGTCTGTGTGTGTGTGTGGGGGGGGAGGCAATGGAGACATTTTGGGAAATTTACGTGGAGATCTGCTTTGAAAGATTGTCGAGAGATTAAGGAAACGTGTACATTGTATGTTTTATATAGGCTGATCTCCCCCACCCACCCTCTCTCTCTCTCTCTCTCTCTCTCTCTTCATTATATATATATATATATATATATATATATGAGGTTAAGTAAACAAACAAATGTGTTTATTTTTGGAGGATATGTGCTTAATTGAAGTCATACCTAATTTTAAAAATTAATTAGTTAATAATTAATGAATTTAGGCGGGCATATATGTTCAAATGTAAGGCTAATGTAAGGCTAACAAATCGAGAAAATGTCAACCAGGGATGACATTTTCTCGATTTTTAGCCTTACATTTGAGTCCTAATTAATTTTCAAAATTAGATATGACTTCAATTAAGCACATATCCTAAAATATATATATATATATATATATATATATATGGTGATTGCCTCTTCTTCACAGAAGGTCATTTCTACTAAGTTCGGTTGTGAGCACGCAAGTGGCTCAGAAGTCCAGCTTTGCTTTTACACGTCCTGTCGCATAAAGGACACGTGAGACACTCGTAAACACATCTGTTTTTTCACGTGGTCTTCTGTCACCATGGATGACTCAAGAGACCACTCCGTGACAGGCAAGCCCTGCAACACATACTACATGTATGGTCAGGCTTGAATGTAGGAAATGTATCCAGGACCTCCGTCTTGTACCGCCTTCGTAGAGCCCGCTTCAGGATGGAGTGCTCGAGTTTTCAAAAATCCCAGCGTTCATAAATTTCGAACTATTCTAAGAGCGCTAACTTTCCATTCAAAACATTTTAAAACAAACTGATCAACGAAAACTATCACAGCCTCCTTATTATTCCGTGATAAATTTTGCCTTTCCTTAAATCAACAGTAGCCCTGAAGAAGATCTACTAAACAGATTGAAACACTGCAGCGTTGGCTTAATAAATATCACTCATGTTATTTGAACCTGTGCTTTTTCAAATCTTTCAATATATTAACACACACACACACACACATATATATATATATATATATATATATATATATATATATATGAGTAAGAAAAGGTGGAATGAAAACATCACACAATGCTGTTAAAGAAGAAAACAATTTATAATATAATCATAGCTGATACTGATCAATATTTCGATTTTACAAAAATCATCATCAGAGCTCATTCACTCCCGTAGTTGTTTGGGTCGGAGAGGAAAGTCAAAATGAGTTTACAAAACAAAAAAAACTTAATACTGCAAAAAACGAAAGACGTTACAATATTCACCAACGTGGGCATTTCGCGCCATATATATGTCGGGCATGTCTCATGTATATCTTTTGTCAACAAATGTAGCGAATTTTTGAGATGTTGGCAACAAGACGAAACAATTTAAACGGAAGGGGATGGGTGTTAAGAAATGTGACGGTTGGAATTCAAAAGACTTTTAGTAAGGACACGTAAAAGCGAATTCATCATGAAAGCGATGGAAAAAATTTCTAAAAAGAAAGTTAGGGTACCCTTATAATTAGATGTATAATCCTCAGCGGTGCTAACAGCGAACTCCAACTACAAGTCCTTGAGTCACTTTATATCTCCTGTATACAAAAGCAGTTTCACCAGTTGCTTCTCTTCAACACCTCAAGCCTCAACCTTTCGTGTGGTGGAACCAGAGATTTCCGAACCCCTCCGCACGGTTCGTAATTTCTCTTATTTTCTCGTTCCTATTGAAAAAGGGGAAAAATTACCTTTTTTCTCAATTATTCCAACCATCGTATTATCCTACTTTCAATGTATTTCTCTGATGAGGATTGACCGAAAAAAGAATATTTTAGATTATACATCTAATTATAAGGGTACCCTAACTTTCTTTTTAGAAATTTTTCCATCGCTTTTATGATGAATTCGCTTTTACGTGTCCTAATAAAATTTTGTACTGCCAAGAAACTTTATATATACTAGCAAATATATGCACCCTCTGGGTGCAAGTATTTAAGTTTTAATATAATAAAATATACTAAATTAGAAAGGCTAATGAAACTGAATAAAAATTCAGATAAAAAGATTTGGAACAGAGGGGGGTATGATTGAAAAAGTAAATTGAAGTAAAGAACAAAATGACAGTTATTTCTTCTTATTAATGGATATCTTTTAAGATTTATCCCCGAGATTTTTGCTCATATTCAATAAGATAACACCAAACAATTAGAAATCAATAATACTAAGCACATATTTATTAAAATCAAATTTTTAATATCAATATGCAAATTAGCCTTCCCATTCACACTGTAAACCACTATTTTGTTGTATATATAAATACAACTGCATGTTAATAGTTTGTAGATATGGTCAACAGTCTTAATGATGTAAAACAATTTTGTTAATAACTGAGGTTTATATAAAAATAAAATCATGGAGAATGTGATGTAAATAACAAAGGGAATTGTATAGTAATATAGTTTCGGTTACAGAGAGACACACCCACAATCTCCATTATAATAAGATATATATATATATATATATATATATATATGTGTGTGTGTGTGTGTGTTTATGTATGTATGAAGTGGTATCAGTATTAAGTACTAAAGATGAATAAACTTATCTTTTATCGACCCGATCGTTGTCTCCTTCGCACACGACCTTCTCCCCATGATATAAGTAATCACCCTGTGTCAGACATATTTACTTTATCTTGCCCAAGGGCAATTTCGGTTTAGGATGAGGAGGCTGTTTTGAATTTGTGATGTTTATTCAGATTGGAAGTCGCAGTAAACATTTTTTTTTTATTTCTAATAGCAAACCCCCCCCCCAAAAAAAATACCCCCCCCAAAAAAAGACGCCCTCCGGGTGGTGTAAAAATTAATTTTTGAAACGAATTGCTTTAATAAATTTGATAATTGTTCCTTTAATAAATTTGATAATTTTACTTACTTTTTTCTGTCCCATCTATGGGTTAAATAGAAAAACATGAGTTGATAAACAAAATTGTATAATCCATTAAGAATTGATTTGTTTCAAAACTTTATTGGCGTTAAATGACCCACTGAGGTTGATATGCCGTAAAACAAAACAAACCTTACTTTCTCAGGGCCGATTGAGCTCAGTCGGTATAGCGTTCGGCTAGGAATCACATGGTTCCTCGTTCAATATCGGCCCTCGCCAACTCAGCGTATGAGTAGCACAGTACATTTGTAAACTTTTTAGTTAACTTTATGTTACTAAAAAAAGGACGAGAGTAAAAAACAATTTTTAAAATTGCTTACTCAAATTTTGAGTTTATATAACACAGCGTTGTTCTTTATTCTATGTATTAACGATTTTGACTATAAATTAAATAATCATTAATAGACTTACGCAGTCATTGAGAATATGGTAACGTAAGCTGTGACTTAGTTTTGGTTACAGACAGAAAGACACCCAATCTCCATGATTAATAGTTTTTCAGTGCCTATCTTAGATCAAATGATTGTTCTGCTAACCATCTATTTTTGTACTTTGCCTGGGTGTGGTATGGAGAGCCACTGCGAGCGGCTTAAAGTAGAGAAAGAGTTGAAGGGCTTCAATTTAAATATTTCTGTACAGAATAAAACATTGGTTTAGGTTGGTTGGTTTACTGGTTGGATTTTACGGTATGACAACCCTTGTTGGGTTATTTTGTGCCGAAGACGTTTTGTTTTATTCATTCTTGGTGGGTATTCAATCTTTTTGGATTTTACGGGATGTCAACCCTGGTTGGGTTATTTTATGCCGAAGACATTTTGTTTTATTCATTCTTGATGGTTTTCGATTCTTTTTTCGAACTCGATTTTTTTTCGAACTCAATTCTTTTTTCGAACACATTTTTTAAAACTCATTTTCTACCATTTCGGGTTAGAGTGGACCTGGGAGTAATAGCGATGGAGAGGTACTCCACACTCTCCACAGCTCCAGAATTGAAACTTCACGATTAGATAATTGGTTTAGGATAAAACTTAGAGAGAGAGAGAGAGAGAGAGAGAGAGAGAGAGAGAGAGAGAGAGAGAGAGAGAGAGAGAGTGGAAGTAAAAGAGAAGTAGGAAGAGAAGACTTAGAAGAAAGAGAGGGAGAGAGGACAAAGAGGAGAAGGAAGAGTAGGTAGACGGGAAGGAAAAGAGGGAGAAATTAACTGCAGTGGGAGTAAAAGTAGAAAGATAAAAAGAAAGAAAAAAAAAAGAAAAGGAAAGAAAGAAAGCAGACGATATAAAGAAGAGAAGAACGAATAGAGGGAGATAAGTATCAGTGGGAGTAAAAGAGAAGTAGGAAGAGAAGAATTAGAAGAAAGGGTGGGAGATGATAAAGAGGAGAAGGGAGAGTAGGAGGAGGGGAATGAAAGGGGGGAAAATTAAAATGCAGTCGAGGTAGAAGTAGAAAGATAAGAGGAACAAGAGAGAGGGAAAGTACCAGAAAGAAATAAAAACGAGAGGAGAAGTAGGAGGAGAAGCAAGGAGTTTAGAACAACCAATGAAAGTAAATAAGACTTTTTGGAGCTGAAACAAGAAGAAAAAAAAAAGATGGCGGTCGAAACCGGTCGTCTCGACTGAATGCCGCTTGCGTAAAAGAAACTAACGATTTCATTACGCACCAATCATTCCAGTATAGAGAGAAAAGAGAAGTGTATGGCGGGGGTCCAAGTTTGCAATCAAATTTGAAGGAAGGGGAGGTGGAAGGGGAGTGCTCCGTCGCTGAGATAGTTACGTCCTTCTCAGCGGTTACCTCGCCAACGGTGTTCGATCCGAACGAAGGTCCGAATTTCAGATACTGAGATTCAAAGCGAACAGACCACTCCATTTAAAGGACTGCACTCTTCCAATGTATTTTGTGGAAGCGGCCATTTGCAATGTGAGTCGTGTGCATGCACAGGTTTGAGTCCGTGTGTTACTATCGCTTACTATTTGCCTAGCAAATTTTCACCCACGGTTATACCAAATTTCTTGTTTCTGGTATTTCAAAACTGAATAAATGGGATATTTCAAAGTTCACAATCTATTCACCTCAAAACTCATTCTATTCAAGTAAAGTCCTATTATTTTATTATTATTATTATGATTATTTACTCCTTTTGAGTTTTCACATCAGCGTTAGCTGATGGTCTTTCACTGGAGTCTGAGTGACAGCAAGTTTCCTCAGGTCTCCAGGACTCTTCTGAGTATTCTGGCAGATTGCAGCAAGTGCAGTGTTCTGAATGGTTTCAAATCCTTCCTCTAATATTCAAACTTTCCAGACCCTTTTCCAATCCTTTTGGGACTGTTCCAAGTGCACCAACCACAATTGGTATCACTTTCACTTCATGTTCCCATAACTTTTTCAATTCTCTGGCAAGGTCCCAGATATTTGTCCATTTTTTTTCATTTTCCTTCACTTCACCCTGTGATCTGCTGGAACTGAAAATCCACCAGTTGACAAGTTCTTTCCTTTTTTGTTTATCAACACTAGGTCTGGTCTTCTTGAATGGGATAAGGTGATCCGTTTTTATTTCAAAGTCCCAGAGAATTTTATGCGTTTCGTTCTCAACAACAGATTCTTAGTTTATGCATATACCATTTTGTTGTATGGTCAAAATTTAATTGTTTGCATAATCCCCGTGGATCACCTTCCCAACCCAGTCGTGTCTAGTTTTGTATTCTCGTTGTGCTAGTGCTACATCCGCAGAGTATATGGTTTACAGTCCATCTCTATTCCCGCAAAGTCTACATTTACTATTTCGTTGGTCTTATCAATTTCGCTTTGATGTAGTTTGTCCTTATGATTATTTTGTGCAGCATTATTAATGATTCTGTTTCTCTTTTGAGGTTTTTTCCTTTCTTAACCATAATCCAAGTCTTCCCATGTGCACGTCTTCCGATTTGTCGTTTGAAGTGTCCATATAATTGTTTTCTTCCATTTTGTTTTATTATTATTATTATTATTATTATTATTTTGTAATCCGAGTCCTTCTGCCATCAATTTATAATGAACAAACCAACGGTTTTTTGTGGCTTTGAATTGGTGTGGTAATGAGAGCACTGTTAGCGGCTTAAAGGTAGGCAACTGTTTGTTTGGTTTATTTTGTTTTGCGGCATATCAACCCCGGCGTGGTCATTTAATGCCCACTATGTTTGGATTCGTAGCGATTATTTTAGTTGAAAACAAATATATTTATGTGCAGATTTTACTATCATTCAATTACTCATGTTTTTTTGAGTACAATCCCCATTTCTTTTAGGAAAAATGTAAAATCCTGGATGGTCTGATTTTTGTGAAAGTTTTTTTTTCAAATCATTTGCTTGGTTCTTTTTTAAAAAAGTTTAATGGCTACTAACCTTCATGGGTTATTTAATACCCAGGGCTATTCTGGTAGAAGAATAGTAGTGGTACTATTAACCCATAGCTGGAGGAGGGGTGGGTGGGGGGTTTAATAGCTTTCTCAAGAGTATTAGTTCGAAAATTAACATCATAGCGTGACTGGAATTCGAACTGGTTGCTACGCTGCCGTAGTCCGTCCATCACCTTTAGCCACTTACGCCACGTAAAAATCCGCACCAAAAAAAAAAATAAAATAAAATAAAATAAAATAAATAAATAAAATAAAATAAAGAAAGAAATAAAATAATAAAAAAGAAAAAGAAAAGATTAATTGAGGAATTACGGAGAAGTGAAAATGAGAATGGTTTGGATAAAAACAAGCGAATTGAGCGATAACGAGTAAGTTGCCAAACGATGCACTTTCTCGCCTTATGAGGACCCCCACAAAAAAAGAGCCCCCCCCCCTCAAAAAAAAAAAGAAAAAAAAAAGAAAAAAAAGAAAAAAAAAGAAAAAAAGAAAAAGAAATCAGGAAAAATAACATGCGTTATGACATCGGGTTTTCTTCGAATTTTTGCATTGACTATCAATCTATTTGGACTCGATCATCAGAAATGCCTCCCCTGATTCCCCCCCATTCCTCCCCATTCCCCTCTCTCCACCCCACCATATGTTTTTTCTTCTTCGATTTTCTGTTATTGTTTTCTTTTTCTTTATTTCTTTTAATATATTCTTGTTCATATTTTGCTTCCATTCCTCATCTTTCTTTTGTTTCTTTCATTTCTTTCTGTCTTTCCTCTTTCTTCTTTCATTTCCCTTCTCTTATTCTTAAAAAAACTTTCTTTCTTTCTATATTATTTCCCTTCTCCTCTTCTTGTTCTCCTTTTTTTCTTGTTTTTTTTTCATTTCATTCCTTCTTTCTTTCCTCCTCCTTCCTTCCCTTCCTTCTGTAATTCTCCCTCTCTCCTTTCTTTATTCTTTTTTTCCCTTCTCTTATTCTTAAAAAGTTCTTTCTTTCTTTCCCTTCTATATTCTTTTAAAAAAATCTTATTTCTTTCTTCTTTCCCTTCTCTTATTCTTAAAAATCTCTTTCTTCTTTCTCTTCTTTCCTTTCCTTTCTTTCTTCTATTTTATCCCTTCTCTCTCCTTTGTTCCTTTCTTATTTCATTCCTTCTTTCCTTCTTAATTCTCTTCTCTTTCTCTTTTCTTTATTCTTTTTTCATTAATTCTTTCTTTTTTAATTTCTTTTTTCTTTTTCTTCTCCACTTCTGTCATTCTCTTTCTACTTTTCCTTCATTCCTTTCTTTCTCTTCTTTCTTTTCCCTTTCTTTCTTTCTTCCTTCCTTCCTTCTTTCTTCATTTATTCTTTGTTTTTTGTTTCTCCACTTTCTGTCACTCTTTCGTTTTTCTTAATTCCTTCCTGTCTCTCTCCTTTCTTTCTCTCTTTCTTTCTTTCCCTTTGATTTATTCCTTGTTTTTTTTTTTCTTCTCCACTTTCTGTCACTCTCTTTCTGCTTTCTTTCCTTTTCTTTTCTTTCTTCTTATTGTTTCATTTTCACTTTTCTTTTATTAAAATTTTTTTTTTTTCTTACAATTAACATTCCTTTTTTTCAAACTCGAGTTTTTACTCGTCCGCAAGTAAACATGAATACTCAGCGTCTTGTCTATCCCAATTTTCAGATCCGCAAAGTCCTGCTATTCTGATCACGTGTTTAGACATTTTTTTTTCGTCTTCTTCTTTGATGCTATTCCGTTTGCACCGCTTCTTACATCTTATTTACTTTTATTTCATCTTAATTTTATTGTTGTTGTTTAAGTTTTCATTGATGCTTTAGAAGATAAAGTGACTTTAGGTTCAACACACGACGCAACACCCGCGCCACATAGATCACACACACATATATGTATATGTACAATAAATATATATATGATATATATATATAATATATTCGTTAATATTTGTTAAGTATATATATATATATATATATATATATATATATATAATACTTACCGCCCGTCTTGCCTAATAAGAGCCAAAGTGGAGTGTTGCATGTCATGGACTGCTCAGCCACTGGATTCCTTTAAGCATCACGGATCACCACTCATGACAACAAGTGGCTATATTATGCCCCTATGCAGAAAGTGCAGTCGGTGTATTCTATAGGCCTCAGCCTAACAGGACGGGTTTAGGAAAATGCTTAGCATATATATATATATATATATATAATATATATATATATAAAGAATTTTATTAATAATTGAGGTTTAAAGTAAAATGATGTTGAAATGTGGCGTAACTAACAGACAAACACACAAACTCCATAATAATAATAATAATAATAATAATAATAATCACGACTGGGTTGGAAGGTGATCCACTGGGCATTAGCAACAATTAAATCAATCTTTGACCCATACAACAAAATGGTATATGCATAAACCAGAATCTTTGTTGAGAACGAAACGCATAAAATTCTCTGGGACTTTGAAATAAAACGGATCACCTTTGTATCCTAGCAAGAAGCCCAGAACCTAAGTGTTGATAAACAAAAAAGAAAGAACTTGGTCAACTGGTGGATTTTGCAGTGCAGCAGATCACAGGGTGAAGATGAAGGAAAATGAAAAAATGGACAAATATCTGGACCTTGCCAGAGAACTGAAAAAGTTATGGAATATGAAAGTGAAAGTTATACTAATTGTAGTTGGTGCACTTGGAACGGGGCAAAAGGATTGGAAAGGTTGGAAAGTCTGAAAATCAGAGGAAGGA
>CM042151.1:262218-267218 GCA_023376005.1 Doryteuthis pealeii
AAAGAGAGAGATATGAAAGAAAGAAAGAAAAAGGACCCCCCCCCAAAAAAAAAAAGACATCGTAAAAATCAACGGTCTCAAATAGTTGAAGAAAAATTAATGTCTTCCTTTCTTTTGTTGTCGTTACTGGGATTTTCGTTAGTTTGTTTGTTTGTTGTTGTTTTTTTTTATGTTAGTTTTTCTTTATTAAATCTTTCTTTTTTTCCCCCTACTTCTTCTTTATCGTAGGAAGAATTAGAGGTTAATAGACACTCTTATTTTGGTAGACAGTTCTTTCGTTGATAGTCTGGAATTGGATAATTAAATTCAATACATCCTAAAGAATAATTGTGAAGGTTTTTGCGCGCTCTGTTCGTCTTTGGGATATGAGAATTGATTTCAAGCATTTCTTTTCTACTACGGTGAGTTAAAAGTTTTGCAATATTTATATACGTATTGGATTCCGGTATAAACTCCAGGAACTTGATTTATTTTACGGCATCAACCGGCACATCAACATCTTCAGGTACAGCCTTCAAATGCGACATCTGTGGTCGAGAACGTGTGTGTCCTTCGCGATAATCGGTTCGTTATGAGGAATCTTGATTAATTCACTGGATTTAACCCTGAAGATCCTTATGGTGAAATTCGAGTAGGTTATCACTTGTACCTATATTGTAATAGATTTGCTCTACTAACGTATTGAGCACTTTGTATTTGTTATATCACCGACTTAACTTCCTTGAATTTTGCATCACCTAACTATGGTGACCATATTCACCGGTAAGTCACCTTTTCCATTATATATATATATATATATATATATATATATATCATCAGTGAGGGGGACGATGTTGCTTTTTAAAACCATAGAGAGGAAGGCCCCGAAACGGTTGCACATTCTCTCCTGATGATCCCATACATTTGTGAACTTCTTTGGTTTTTTCAAAATATATCAAATTCACACACACACACACCACATATATATAATAAATATATATATATATATATATATATATATATGTATATATATATAATATATAAGAATTCACACATAAATATAAACGCACACAAAATAAAAAAAAAAAAAAATCATCTAAAAACACGAGACTCAATGACGACAAATAGGAACGCCGGTGAATGAAGAAAGCAAAAGCAAGAACGAATAACGGATCACGTTCACACGAGGCACGAGTTAAAAAACTGTCCATTTTTTTCAAAAAAGTCAACGTCTCTGATGACGGATAAACATCTGAAACCATTGGTAAAACGAACTTTGTATTGGTGACTTAAATAAATAAATATACAGCTCTTAAAGAAATAATTGAGCACTTTATAATCATTTTCTCCAATATTAATAACAAGAAATTATTATATATATATTATATATAATATATATATTATAATATATATAACAGCTAATTTTTGGAATAATTTGCTAGTGATAACATTCAAAGAATTGATTTAGGACGTCCTTGTGAAAAAGTAAAGTAAAGTGAAGTTTGAACTTACCTAGTAATCCTTTTAATCGATATAAATTTTTTTCTGAAAGTTCTTGGAATCTGTCCCAACTAACGTAGTTTTCAGGAATCGGATTGTCTCGTACCCAACTGCCACAGGCATATTGATAGAAATTGTGGCAGGGGTCGACTGTCGTATCCATGGCGGTTAATATAGAGCCAGCTGCTGAAATGCAAGCTGGTGTCGAGCAGTAAGGGTCACCTGTACACAAGAAAGAAAGAAAGAAAGAAATCATGAAAAAAACATCAGTGTTAAAAGACACACACACCACAAACACACACACACACACACACACATATATATTATATTATTATTTGTTGAATTTTTTAAATATAATTGTTTTCCATAGGCAACTACCCAGGTTTCAGGCTATTTTGCCATCATCAGGTTGATAATAATTATTCTGGTGTTTATGCGAAGACATTTCTTGCTGTAATCAATTTAATATAACTGTTATAACAACAAGAAATGTCTTCGCATAAACACCAGAAGAATTATTATCAACTTGATGATGGCAAAATAGCCTGAAACCTGAGTAGTTGCCTATGGAAAATTATATTTAAAAACAATCAACAAATAGATAAATAAAGCTCCTACAAATTTGTGGTTGAGCACTGTGATTTCTTTGTTTCATCTCAAAAGATTTTTTAAATATATATATATATATATATATATATATATACGTACATACAAATACAGGGAGGCCAAGAAGTCACTGAGGGAACAGATATATATATATATTTGATTATAGAATTACGTAAGATAGGAAATCCATTACACAATATACATACTATTCTATTGTACATTGTTTTGAAAATAAAACAATTAATGACAAAATAAATATATATACGCATTAAATATCACCAGGGCTTGGTTTTTGAGCAAAATAATCGAGATTTGATTTATATTCGTGAAGATAATTAAAAAATAAAATTCAAATGATAGCAGCATGGATTTTTTTTTCATTTAATATTTTAGATAGTAGATATTAAGATTTATTTTCAGAGTCGCTGGATGAATGCAAGGTCTATTTTTTTACACAGGGATTTAAATGGGGCATTCCACGAAGATTCAACTCACGATTCAGTAATAATGGATCTGCAGGACTATCTTAAAAAAATCCCCCTCTACCTAGACGACGCCGGGTTGTTGCTGCTAGTATATATATATTTACCAACCCCTCCGTACGAGCAGGATGTGACACAATGTCAATATCTTAAGCGGAGTTTAATAGGTTTGAATTCAGAGTTTTCCTTCTCCTAGACTGGTTACCTAGTCAAGGTTAAAGAGCCCAGTCCGCCCTACTATTTGCCCATAGCTGGAGGAAGAGTAGTTGGATGAATATTTTTCCCAAGGGTATTAGCGCTATGTGAAATGCAAACAGCCTCGTCCAGGATTTGAGCTCGGGTCGACGAGTCCATTTCCTATGACTCTAACCATTACACAACGCGCCTCTCCCTATTGTTTATATACGTTTTTGTATGGTCAAAGTTTTATTTCTTGCAAAATTCACCGTGGATCACCTTTCCCGCCCAGTCGGGCGGGAAGTTGATCCACAGTGAATTAATATCTATTAATCTATCGATTTATTCTAGTATCTATCTATCTATCTATCAATTCTTATATCTATATTTTTCTCTATATCTATCTATCTGTCTGTCTATCCACACACACACACACACATATATTAACGCATATTGTTCTGTACTTACCTATCTCTATATCTATCTATCTATCCACACACACACACACACACACACACATATATGTAATATATCAAGAAAAATGAAAACACACAGGTTTTAAATGGTTAAGTGGCGAGTTTATTGGCCGACGCTGCAGTGTTTCGATCTATTAATTAATCATCTTCAGGGCATAAGATAAGAAATTATTTATCACAGAATAATGAGAAAAGCGAGTGGTAATCCTTGTTATTCAGTCTGTTTAAAAAATTTCTGAAGTTTGAAAAAAGGAGACGGTTTTGAAATATGACATCAAATATTCTATTTTAAGGTGTGAGTATGTAGCGCTGTTAGTGTGTGTATTGAAGGAAACATTGTGCATTTTTTTTACACACATATATATAGATAGATATAGATATATATACATACAAATATTAACGCATATTGTTCTGTACATATATATCTATCAATCAATTCTAGTAAATAACTATCTATCTATTAAGTAACACGTGATTCCAAGCAGCTCTAAATTACAAGTATTTATATATATATATATATATATATATATATATATATATATATATATATATATATGAATATCTCAGAATCTATCCTTAACTAGCTATCCATGTCTGTCATATATGTTTTCCATTAATTAATCCTCACATGCTCAAAACACACACACACACACACACACACACACACACACACCACACAAAAAAGCGCGTATCTCTGAACGCCCCGAGACAATTTTAGTAGCCTCGTATATTATGAAGCGCCTCCACTTAAATCTGAAAGTTTGTGTCATGTATATGGGATCATGTCGGTTCACGATGATGCTAATGCCTAATTAAAACTTTCCAGAGTTATCTCTCTTGTTTTTCAAGGACGGAATGGAGCACATAAATCTTTTTCTTCACCTCCACCTACCCCCCCCCCCCCTCAACCACCCGAGGTCACAAAAGCCGATGCATCTCGAATTCAATTTTTGGAGAAACTGATTTTAATATCTAATTACGAAGCTTTTGTTAAAATTCGACGTCTCGAGCTAAGAAGAAAGAAGAAAGAAGAAGAAGAAGAAAGAAGAAAAGAAGAAGGAGGAGGAAGAAGAAAGGAGGTGAGAAGAAGAAAAGAAGAAGAAAAGGAGAAGAGAAAGAAGAAGAAGGAGAAGAAGAAGAAAAGAAGAAGGAGAAAGAAGAAGGAGGAGGAAGAAGAAGAAGAAAGAAGAAAGAAGAAAAGAAGAAAGAAGAAAAAGAAAGAAGAAGAAGAAGAAGTAGAAAGAAGAAGAAGAAGAAAAGAAAAAGAAGAAAGAAGAAGAAAGAAGAAGAAAAGAAGAAAGAGAAAAGAAGAAGAAGAAGAAAAAGAAGAAGAAGAAAAGAAGAAGAAAGAAGAAAGAAGAAAAGAAGAAGAAAGAAAAAGAAAGAAGAAGAAAGAAAAAAAAAAGAAGAAGAAGAAAGGAAGAAAGAAGAAAGAAGAAAGAAAAAAGAAGAAAAAAAAAGAAGAAGAAAAAAAAAAGAAAGAAGAAGAAAGAAGAAGAAAGAAGAAAAAGAAGCTCTTTTTCTAGCTCAGCACTACCTCCCCACTTCACTCCGCCGGTTCCCCCGAAGCTTTTCCACATTTTATCAGCCTTCGTATACGTGAACATTTTCAGGAAATAACAAAATTATGGTTTCTTGAATTATAAATATGCATCGAGGAGATGACTACTATTACTACTACTACTACTATGGGCCGGCTTAGCTCAGTCGGTAGACCATCAGCCTAGTAACCACAAGGTTCCGGGTTCAATACCGGCCCTCGTTTATTAATTTATGAACA
>CM042151.1:277218-279718 GCA_023376005.1 Doryteuthis pealeii
ACAAAAAGAAAAAAAAAGAAAAAGAAAAGGAAAAAGAAGAAAAAATTCATCCTGTGGATATCTATCTATCAATCTATCTCAGTCTCTTCAAGATCTATAAATCTATCTATCTATCTATTTATCTATCTATCTCATTTGTTGAAATATCTATCTATCTCATACGTTTAAATATCTATCTATCTAACTCAGTCTCTTCAAGATCTATCTATCTCATTCGTTTAAATATCTATCTATTTATCTATCTCATTCGTTTAAATATCTATCTAATCTATCTATCTATCATCATTGTTCAAGTATCTATTATCTATTTCATGTTTTGTTCTTTCGAAATGCATGTATCTATTAATTGATAAAAAAAGAAAAAAAAAAAGTAAAAGAAATCTTAACTTTCCTTTTCTCTATTCTACGTTTTCTTTCTTTCTTTCGTTTATACTCATTTTCTTTTTCGCATTGTTTGTAAATTTCTTTCTTTCTTTTTCACATGGTTTCTTACTGTTTTCATTACTTCTTTTTTTTTGCATTCCTTATATTTTTGTATTTTTGTTGCATTATTTCTTTCTTTGTTTTTTTTTCATTTTATTACTTGTATTGTTTATTTGTTTCTTTATTTCTTTCTATCTTTCTTTCTCAAATTGCTCATTTCTTTCTTTATCTTACACATTGTTTCTTAGGTTTTTTATCCTTCTTCCTTTTCTTTTTTCTTCATTGCCTTCTCTCTTTCTTTCTTTCTTTCGACTACATTATTCAAACTCTCTCTCAATTGTTCTCTCTCCCTCTCTCTCTTTACACCCTCTCACCATAACATTATATACTCCATTTTGTTTATTTTTCTTTTGCTAAAAATTAGCACACACCTAATAAGACATTCAGACAACTAACGATACTAATCTCCTCTCTCTTAATATAATACCCACTTGGAATTTAGACATTTTTGATTTTTTTTCTGCGTTGAAATGCGAGACTATCCGACTAAACTAATATCGTAAAGCTGCTCATCGAGACGTCATTTGTCGTAATTAATCTTCTCTTCACACTCCACCCACCCCCAAAAATCAAAAACGGAAAAAAAAACGAAAAAAAAAAAATTGAAAAAAAAATTCCCGCCATCTTTGTGGAGCCATTTTGTGGAACGGAAGAGCGACTTTTATTGACAGTAACTTCATCCCAATTTCTAAAGTGAACGTTTCTTTCAAGTGTGCACGCATTTTCGGTTCATTGATTGGCGATTTGTTGTTGATAGTGACATTTATCATTTCCGGTTTATGTCAGATATTCATGTCCATGACGAGTTTAATAGTTCGGAAAGAAGAAAACCTTTTGACAGATGAAATAATGATAAAGTTATTACATTCCAATTTCTAATACTTTCGTACTGTTGGTTTACTTCTCTCTTTTTATTCTTCCCTCTTCCCTTCCCTTCTATTCTTTCTTTCTTTCTTTCACACTCTTCTTTTATCTTTCTTTTTTTCTTCTTTACCCACTCTTTTTTTCTTTCTTCTTTCTTTCACACTCTTCTTTTTTTCTTTCTTTCTTTCTTTCTTTCTCACACTTTTTTTTCTTTGTCTTGCTTTCACTTTTTCTTTTTTTCTTTCTTTTCTTTTTTTAAATTCTTACTTTCTTTCTTATAAAATTATTACATTCCAATTTCTAATACTTTCGTACTGTTAGTTTACTTCTCTCTATTTATTCTTCCCTCTTCCCTTTCCCCTATGTTCTTTCTTTCTATCGTTCTTTTTTCTTTCTTTCACACTCTTCTTTTATCTTTCTTTCTTTCTTTCTATCTTTCTTTTTTCTTTCTATCACACTCTTCTTTTATCTTTCTTTCTTTCTATCTTTCTTTTCTTTCTTTCACACTCTTCTTTATCTTTCTTTCTTTCTTCTTTTTTCTTTATTTCACACTCTTCTTTCTTTCTTTCTTTTTTTAATCTTACTTTCTTTCTTATAAAATTATTACATTCCAATTTCTACTACTTTCTTACTGTTGGTTTACTTCTCTCTCTTTATTCTTCTCTCTTCCCTTTCCCTATGTTCTTTCTTTCCTTCTTCTTTCTTTCACACTCTCTTCTTTCTTTTTTTGTTTGTTTGTTTCTTCTTGCTTTCATTCTTTTTTTTGTCCATTTCTTTTTTCGTTTTCTTATTGTTACATTTTTCATTCTTTCTTTCTTATAAAATTATTATATTCCAATTTCTATTGCTTTCCTACTGTTGGTTTGCCTCTCTCTTTTTATTCTCACCTCTTCCCTTTCCCCATGACCTTTCTTTCTTTCTTTTTTTTTCTTTCTTTCTTCCTTTTCTGCATTGTTTGTTTGTTTCTTTTTTTGTATTCTTCTTTCTTTCTTTGTCGTATCATTTTTTCTCATAGTACATTTCTTTCTTAATATAATTGCGGCTAAAAGTTTGTAACATAGTGTTATAATCATTAGTTACTGTTGCGTCGTTGACGTAAAATCCAACCAACCAACCAACCAACCAATCAATCATAGACTCTTGACTGGTTCTC
>CM042151.1:284718-297218 GCA_023376005.1 Doryteuthis pealeii
TTTTCAAAGTACGTCTTGTGTTATTCGTGTAGCGGCGCGTACTTCCTTATAAATAGACAAGTACGTTCATAAGTTACAAATACTAGTACAAAATAAAAAAAACGCACTCCGGGCGATGTAAAATAGATTTTTGAAACATATTGCCTAATTTCTTGCTACTACTCGTTCTCGTTAAAAGCGAGACACGAAATCATACCATCGTTTCACACCTGAGGATGGTAAATTGTATTGCCGAAAGCGCTCGTTTTGAAACCTTTGGGGAAGTGTTATACCAGTTACACCCCGACACCAGAAAGATGGCCCGAAAATTGGAACGGATCAAAGAAAAAATTGTCCGACAGGAATTGTCTGTACAGTTCAACAAAACATATATATATATATATATATAGATATATATAAGAGGAAACAGTCTTAATAATGTAAAACCATTTTATTAATAATTGAGGTTTAAATAAAAATAAAATCATGTTGAATGTGGCGTAACTAACAGACAAACACACAAACTCAATAATAATAATAATAATATATACTAGTACAAAATAAAAAACACCCTCCGGGCGATGTAAAAAATAAATTTTTGAAACATATTGCCAGAGGGGTGGGAGTTCAAAATTCAATGTCAGCGAGTTTGTACCCTAAGTAAGTAAAATCATCAAATTCATTAAAGGATTAAAAAATAAAACAATTTGAAATGTAAACTTTAAATATGTATTAAAATAAAACAAACTATATATAGATATATAATACCAGTCATGTATTTATTAAAACTTGTTTTTAAAAAACAATGAGGACTGTCTAATGTTGCATGTTCAAATTTTGAGTGTATTTATTCTATGTTATGACGATTTTGGGTAATGTGACGTAAGTAGTGACATGATAGTAACATGATCAAAGGGGAACCACTTTTGACTGATAAATTATTTAACAATTTTCCCATTAAACTAACCCTAAACCCTAACCCTAACTTCGTCTTCTTTTCTCCTAGTAGATCAATAAATAAATAAATAATTTATCAGTCAAGAGTTGTTCCCCTTTGATCATGTTAGACTTATAGGAAATAACCCTTACTTTTTACTTGTGTATATATTTCTCAAAAGGAAGTGAAAACGCAAACAGCAGCGTCCAGGATTTGAGTCCTTCTTACTACAACGATAACCGGTAATTTATGAGGAAGTACGTCCCGGTCTCCTGCCTCAAAAATTGCTACCCGGTGACTATTAAAATAACGACCCAGCTCAGTTTATTCAAAACTATCCATCTTCATATCTATCTATCTATCTCAATTTGTTCATATTTATCTATGTTACTTTTAATTCTAAAAAAAATTTTTTATTCATGTTTGTTTATTGTCTTGTTTTTAGTTTAAATAAACAAGAATTACGACAAAAAAAAGAAGCGACCCCCTCCCCAAATACATTTACTTGTCGAAAATATCTATCTCCATTTGTTCATATCTATCTATATTATTTTGTTTATCTATCTATCTATCTATCTCAGTCTATTCCAAACTATATATCCATCTTCATATCTAAACAAGAATTACGACAAATTACGATAAATAAACAAGAATTACGACGAGCTGGGGTTGTTATTTTGATAGTCACCGGGTAGCAATTTTTGAGGCAGGAGACCGGGACGCACTTCCTCATAAATTACCCGATAACCGTTGCAAGACCGACGCCCCCCCCCCCCACCGGTGACTAATAGACGCAAAGAAAAACAAACATGGCCGCTAATGATAAAATCGTATTAGTCTCGCTAATTTGTAGCATAGAAAAATGGCCGACAAAGGAGAGAACAAATAATTATGTTAACAAAATACAAATTGATTATCAAAACAAGAACGAAACAGGCTGTGGTTTATTATAACTACACTGCTCATGATTAAATGACTTTAAATTCACCATGAATTTATCCTTATTTTAACCTCAATTATTAATAAAATTGTTTTACATTATCTATACTGTTAACCATATCTACATACTAATAACATGCAATTGTGTTTATATATACAACAAAATAGCAGTTTACAGTGTGAACGGGAAGGCTAATTTGCATATTGATATTAAAAATGTAATTTTAATAAATATGTGCTTAGTATTATTGATTTCTAACTGTTTGGTTTTATCTTAATGAATATAAGCAAAAATCTCTTCAATGAATCTTAAAAGAAATCCCTTAACAAGAAAAAATAACTGTCATTTTATTCTTTACTTCCTCTTTTAACTAAATACTTAAATTAGAAAAAATAACAATGAAAGACGAGAGTGATGGAAGAGTAAATTTCAGTAGTTCTATTTTTCGATTATATCCCCTCTGTTTCAAATCTTTTTATCTGCATTCTTATTTAGTTTCATTAGCATTTCTAATTTAATACGATATTTCATTACATTAAAACTTAAATACTTGCACCCGGAGGGTGCATATATTTGCTAGTATATATAATATATTTGACATTGTCGCCGGAGTCCTACAAGGGGATACACTAGCGCCATATATATTCATCATATGCCTAGACTACGTACTCAAAACATCACCAGATCGCATAAAAGAAAAAGGCCTCATACTAAAAAAAGCAAGAAGCAGGCGATATCCCGCACATACTATTACGGATGCTGACTATGCTGATGACCTGGCACTACTCGCAAATACACCTGCACAAGCCGAATCCTTACTACACAGCCTAGAAAAGGCAGCATGAAATGTCGGCCTGTACGCGAACTCTGATAAAACTGAGTTCATGTCTAAATTTAAATCATGGTGAAATTAAATTTGGGGAAGCAGTGATTCCAGGGCAGCTAATTAAGCAACTAAGTAAGAGACGTGTTCAAGTAGTGTCGTGGGTGAGGCTGTAAGTATGCACCCACTCCGTTGCTCATGGTTAAGATAAGTAACACAAGGTCGCAAGTATCGGGAATCCAGCCAGGATCGAACTCGCTATTAGGTAGTAATGGATCTGCAAGTGTTGCATAATTATTAGACAACTAATATTTATGGCAATAGTGTAGAAATCATAATGGCGATTAGTGCAGCTGATAGCCTTGAGAGTGAGTGACGGCTTTTGACCTCACTCTCACCTTGCCTTCCGGGGATAAATCGTGAGAACCGGAATGCATAGAAGACCCTGTCTTCCGGTTTAGATAGTAAGAAGTTTCAGCAGTTAGAAGTTAGAAGCCGAGCTCGTAGGATGTAAGGATCTGCGCAGACGTCTGGTTTGGGGATTAACAATAAAATAAGATCAGAAGTAAATCGAAGTCTTGTGTTTATTATCTAAAAACTAACAATGACACAGGGCTTCTGATAAGGAGAAATCCCTAACAGAAACCAGACCCGAAGTCCCCGGGAAAGTCCAGACCTTAGAAGATTCCAGACCAAGCCGCAAGATGTTAGAAGATAGAACCAAAGCCAGCCAGAAGAAAAGACGACTAGAAGTAAGAAGTAAGAAAGGGTATACAACACAAGACTAACTTGCTAACTATTACACCACGATGGTATGTTCTGGTTATTTCCTATAACTCCAACCTAAAAAAAGGGGAACAACTCTGATTGTCTAATAATTTATTTATTGATCTACTAGGAAAAAAGAAGACGGGGTTAGGGTTAGGGTTAGGGTTTAGGGTTAGTTTAATGGGTAAATTAATTAACAAATAAAATTAATTCAGAGTGGTTCCCCTTTTTTTAGGAGTTATAGGAAATAACCGGATGTCCTTATACCCAGCACGTTAGCTAAGGGTAGGATGTGACACAAGGTCGCAAGTATGGGGCATCCAGCCAGGATCGAACTCGCTATCGGTAGTAATGGATTTGCGAGACTAGCTTGCTAACTATTACATCACGATGTAGGTCAGACTATTGACAGTCGTGTCAGTTGAAACTAGAGGATGTGTCTTCCCTCTCGGTTGGTCCTAGGTCACGCAGATTGCAACCCTCAGCAGTGAGATACGACCACCTTCCAAACATGGTATTCCCGAGTATCCCGATAAATTGCATCCAGTGGGTGAGGCTCCTGTTCCTCCGATTTGGGAAGTACGGAGTCACGTCTTCGTTCTTTTGTTTCTTTTTTTTTCAAACCCGGGGTGGTAGTAGGAATTTACTAATCTTAGCTTAAATGTGGCACAAGGCCAGAAGTAAGAGGCACCCGGTGAGAATCGAACCCACTACCAATGGTATGCGAATCTAGCTTGCGAACTACGTGATGTACCCAGTAGGATGCGATATATATATATTTACCAACCCTTCCGCACGAGCAGGATGCGACACAAGGTAAATTTCTTAAGCGGAGTTCAACAGGTTTGAATTCAGAGTTTTCCTTCTGCTAGACTGGTTACTTAGCCATGGTTAAAGAGCCCAGTCTGCCCTGCTATTTACCCATAGCTGGAGGGAGAGTAGGATCATACATTTCCCAAGGGTATTAGCGCTAAGTGAAATGCAATTACCACGCCCAGGATTTGAACTCGGGGCGACGAGTCCATTTACCGTGACTTTAACCATTACACCAGTAGGATGTGATATAAGGTTGCAAGTTTGGGGCATCCAGCGGGAATCGAACTCACTCTATTCGGCAGAAATGGATCTACGAATTTTGCTTGCTGTCCATTGACACCAGGACGGGACGTCCAGTAGGTTAGACTGTATTTACCGAGACAGAAATAAACAATGATCGGAACTCTTAAACTCTTTTGATATTGTGTGATCCTTGTAGAAGAACAGTAGTGGTACTATTTAACCCATGCCTGGGGGTGAGGGGGTTCCATACCTTTCCCAAGAGTATTAATCTGAAAGTGAACGCAATAGCACCAGAGTTCGAACTCGCTTAGTATTACAATTTCGTAACACCATCACGCTACACACTACACCACGCCCCACCCACCAACACTCATCATGTCCATTTCCTTAGACAATAACCGTTACGCTACGAGTGCTCTCCTACTGTATAACCTTAGTTTCCGGGAAAATAAATGGGAGACATTACTTTCGGATCATTCCTCGTGCTAACAATCACCGGGTACTTAGCTGGAGATCAATAGTCTCATTAATAAAACTTGGAAGAATATGTGTGTGTGAGAGAGAGGGAGTGTATATGCATGAGAGAGAGGTGTATGTGTGTGTGTGTGAGAGAGAGAGAGAGAGAGGGGGATGTGAGATGTGTGTTTATGTGTGTGTGTGTGAGAGAGAGAGTGGGTGAGCTGTGTGTGAAGAGTGTGTGTGTATTTGTGTGTGTAAAGAGAGAGAGAGAGTGGTATGTGTGAGAGAGATGGATATGTGTGCGTGTGAGAGAGACAGAGGTGTATGTGTGATAGAGGTATGTGTGTGTGCGTGAGAGGGAGAGGTGTGTTCGTGTAAGAGAGAGAGAGAGGGAGAGAGAGAGGTGTGTGTATGTGTATGCGTGTGCGTGAGAGAGAGAGAGAGAGATGGAGAAAGAGGAGGTATGTATAAGTGTATCAATGGCTAACGCCGAGAGTTCATTAATAAAACTAACGCGTGAATCCACCATGCAACGAATTGAATGAACAAGATATGAGAGAAAAAAAATCAACAAAAAAACAAAAAAAAAAAAACAAACAAAAACAAAACAAACCCCCACCCACCCCCCGATACCATTGAAGAGATCAGAGCCACTGGGAGGAGTCGGGCACAGCACACACTCTTTTCCCTCCAACCGGAGAGCCACACCCAATCACCCTCAAAGCATAACGAACGACAAAAAGGACTAACAAAGGGTGACCTGCACCTTCCCGCGTGATCATGCGTGTCCGTGTTTAGCCCCGGTTTTTGTAGTCGGGTCGCTTCAATCAATTCCGGAAAACAATTTGCTGTTTCATTGTTTCTCGTCTTTTTTCTCTTCTTTTCTCTTCGTTCCTTTTCAAATGGCAACGCTGTATTTGGTCGGCAACAATTGCACACTGACGGAAATTGCCGAACAAGGGAGTCACGAGGAACGAGGTCCGATTGTTGAAGTCCCATTCGTATCGTCCTCACACAACACAGCCCAGCGGAGTAAATAGTCAATGGACTCCCATTCTCTTTTTCCAAAAACGCCTCACCAACCCAACGCTGATGTATCGATTGAATTAGTCTTGGCCATTGCATGTATCTGTTAGCCAAAATGGCGGGCAATCAAATATGTTTCTATTAGGGCGAATGCTTATACAACTGGGAATTATTTAAACTTAAAAAAAAATAACAACTCCGACCTGTGGGCTGGGGCCTATAGAGTACGCCGACTGAACCTCTGCAGATTGGTAGGACGTATGTATGTCTTGTCTCTATTAGGTTGGTTGGCTGGTTGGTTGTTGGTGTTGGTTGGTTGGTTGTTTTTGTTTTACGGCTTATCAACCCTTTTGGAGTCATTTAATGCCGAATCAAGTAATTTTGATATAAAGTTGCTTACAGTACTTGCTGTTGCTTAAACGGTCACCCATCTAAGTACTGAACAGGCTCATCGCTGCTTAACTTCGGGGATCTAGCAGGAACCGGTGCTTTTTACGTGATTTGTCGGTAATCTGTTTCTATTAGGACGAATGCTTATACAACTGGGAATTATTTAAACTTAAAAAAAACAACAACTCCAACCTGTGGGCTGCGGCCTATATAATACGCCGACTGAACCTAAGACTCCCCAAATGTGGCCATCTGTTGGCCGTGGGTGGCGACTCGTGATGCTTAAGGACGGAACCCAGGTGGTCGAGCAGTCCATGACATGCAACACTCCACTTTAGTGCTTACTTGGGCTATACCGAATACTGATACCAAAAATTAGATCTTTTACTTGTACCATTGTTTGAGGAAATAGCATCAAAGATCGTCTGTTACAGCTTAATTAATGAGGTAAAAAGCAGCATATCAGGTGTCGGTGGTGATGGGTGGGGGGACACATTTTCAATTTGAATTCTATTAATAATATTTAATTCGTTTCATTTTAATAAAATAAAATAAGCTTTCAGATTTAAATATTGAAAACGGTAAATTTACTAAATTTTGTGAAAACGAGAATTTTTAGTGCATTTTAGTAGACGATCTTTGATGCTATTTCCTCAAACGATGGTACAAGTAAAAGATCTAATTTTTGGTATCAGTATAAAGCTTTGGTATCAGTATAAAGCGAGGGTGTCTATCCCCTTTTCACTTGTGCTAGACCAAGGAGATTATTTTAGCGTCTGAGGTGGGGCGCCACACCTACCAACAGCTGCTCACTTTACCGCACAGATCCCTGTGCTACTGATATGCTGAGTTGGTGAGGGCTGGTATCGAACCAGGAATCTTGTGATTCCTGACCGAACGCTCTACCGACTGAGCTAAACCGGCCCTTTTCAATATACTAACCCACAACTTTCGCATAGATGGACTATTTAGTATTTTTAGAAAAGTGAAAAATCGACCTGCCCTACCGTACAACCGGAGACACAATTTCCTGACAGCTGTTTGGCATGGAATACTGAATTGATGCCATTAAAAATAAGTATGTTTAAGGTACCCTTTGTACCCTGAGTAAAAGTCACCGTTTTTTTTTTTTAAATCAACAATGGTTGGTCTCTTGGGTGTGTTTTTGTAATTATAGTTGTTGGCTCCCGAATTAGCCACAACACACTGCTACTTGAATTTATTCCTTTTGGTTTTGCAACAATCAATATGCGGAGCGCCTCGGGTCGGTAAAAGAAGGACTACAGGTACAATTTTCTAAAAAATCATCGTTGTTGCGACTCGCAGTACCCCCCAGGTGCATATTTTACAAGCCCCCCCCCCGCAGGTTTATAACGACTAATATCTAAGTTAGTGTACCGTAGACATACAGCCAACTGCGCGTGGTAACTGTTAGAAACGAGTGGAAATAGTCCATAGTAACAAATAATAATCACAAATAAATTTGCTCTGTTTATAAAAATTAAGCATTGAGCTCTCACACGGAACCTGAACTCTACAACAAAAACTGGTAGAAAATAGGACCAGCCTAGAATCACTCTTGTACCAAGAAACTGGGTACCCGAACCAAGTATATATATATATATATATATATATATATATATATATATATATATGTGTGTGTGTGTGTGTGTGTGTGTGTGTGTGGGCAGCATTTTTTCATTTATTCATGTTGAATTAAACAAAAGACACATCTCCTGTTTAACAATTTTATTTGTCATCTTTTCGAGTTTTCTGGCCAACTTTTTAATATTTGGGTGGAATTCTCCTCCTTCCAGCCTCCACATCCATTTTTATATTTCGAAAAAACTGGAACACATCACACCTGATGATGGCACTTCGAAGTGCCGAAAGTACTCGGGATCTGAACTTTGGTGGACTTATCCACGAATTCCACCCAAATATTAAAAAGTTGGCCAGAAAACTTGAAAAAATCACAAATAAAATTGTTAAACAGGAGATGTGTCTTTTGTTTAATTCAACATGCGCATATATATATTATATATATATATATATATATATATATATATAATTGTTTTGGGATGAAACAAAGAAATCACAGTGCTCAACCACAAATTTGTAGGAGCTTTATTTATTTATTTGCTGAATTTTTTTAAATATAAAAGTTTTTCATAAGCAGCTACCCAGGTTTCAGGTTATTTCCCCATCGTCAGGTTGCTCCTGGTGTTTCTTTGAAGAGATTTTGGGTTGTTATGTTTATGGATAACAACACAAAATCTCTTCAAAGAAACACCAGGAGCAACCTGACGATGGTGAAATAACCTGAAACCTGGGTAGTTGCTTATGAAAAACTTTTATATTTTAAAAATTCAGCAAATAAATATATATATATATATATATGAAATTTAACATTTTGAAAAAACATATGACGTTTGTTATGTAAATACGGACAGATATGTTTCGACCAAATCGATAAGTTGGTCTTCATCAACGAGCGACATAGACGGGAAGAAAGATATCCGTTAAAAAGACTGTTTACAAAAACGAACGCTGAATTCAACCGCTGAAATTTTGAAAAATGCATGTTCTGTTTTAAAAATAAAATAAATTTATTTTAATTTTTAAAAAATCAGAAGCATTATAGTTTATAGTAAAACTCAAAAGAGTTTGTTCTAAAAATTTTTAAAAAATGTAAAGTGGGTATCAAAATAGTATAGTATATATTTCAGCTGTTAAAATATACAAGTCCACAGTGTAATTTGAAGAAAGATGTGAGAGTTCCAAAATTTACTTGTGGTGTTGAAAAGTCCGTAGAGTTATAGATGAAAGTCTTCAAGGTGTAAAATTCCAGATATAATGTTTGGTCGAAACAGATCTGTCAGCATTTACATAACAAACATCATATGTTTTTTCAAAATGTTAAATTTCATACTGTCGGATTATTTCCATCTATTTTTCATATATATATATATATATATATATATATAATATATCAAGAAAAATGAAAAAACACAGGTTTAAATGGGTTAAGTGGTGAGTTTATTGGCCGACGCTGCAGTGTTTCGATTTAAAAAATTTATACACACACACACACACTACCACATACCTAAAAAATGCACAATGTTTCCTTCAATACACACACTAACAGCGCTACATACTCACACCTTAAAATAGAATATTTGATGTCATATTTCAAAACCGTCTCCTTTTTTCAAACTTCAGAAAATTTTTTAAACAGACTGAATAACAAGGATTACCACTCACTTTTTCTCATCATTCTGTGATATATAATTTCTTATCTTATGCCCTGAAGATGATCTATTTAATAGATCGAAACACTGCAGCGTCGGCCAATAAACTCACCACTTAACCCATTTAAACCTGTGTTTTTTCATTTTTCTTGATATATTACATACCGTCGGATTTACTTCCTCTCTTCACACATATATATATATATATATATATATATATATATATATATGTGTGTGTATGTGTATATGTGTGTGCGTGCGTGAAAACAAGGAAAAACCAAACTAACCAGGAAGAAGGGGAGGTATTGTTTATTTCAAGAGGAATATTGATTAACCCTAAAAGAGCAAGCACTATATTACGCAATTGTTGTGTTTTTTCAAATAAAACTTTTAATACTACATGAATGATTAATTACGGCCAATAGAACTTAGCGTCTCATCATGTTCGTCTGTATTTCATGGCAGTTATGCTGATATATCTCATAATTCGAACTCTCTCGGGTTGGGAGACACGAAGACGAATGTCTCCTACACACCATTTAAAAATAACCTCGAAATAAATTGATAGATCTTCTTAATGCTCTGTTTCTTGTAATTTGGAGTCATTTTTCTTTCTTTTCTTTTTTCTTCTTCATGTAAATTATCACATCAAGTGCTTTTCAGTCTTTGTTTGTTTCTTTCTTAACTTTCTTTCTTTATTATTAATTGCTTTTCTTTCTTTTTTTCTTTCTTTCTTTCTTTCTTTCTTATCAATTGCTTTTCGTTTTTTCATTCTTTCTTTTTCTTCTTTCTTGCTTACCTTCTTACATATCAATTGCTTTTCTTTCTTTCTTTTTCTCCTTCTTTCTATTATTCTTTCTTTCTTTCATATCAATTGCTTTTCTTTCTTTCTTTTTTCTTTCTTTCATATCAGTTGCTTTTGCGTTTTTGTTTTTTCTTTTTCTCCTTCCTTCTATTTCTTTCTTTCTTACTTTCATATCAATTGCTTTTCTTTCTTTCTTTCTTTTTCTCCTTCTTTCTATTATTCTTTCTTCTTACTTTCATATCAATTGTTTTTCTTTCTTTCTTTCTTTTTCTCCTTCTTTCTATTATTCTTTCTTTCTTTCATATCAATTGCTTTCTTTCTTTCTTTTTCTCTTCTTTCTATTCTTCTTTCTTTCATATCAATTCTTTTCTTTCTTTCTTTTCTTCCTTTCTTTCTTTTCATATCAATTGCTTTCTTTCTTTCTTTCTTTCTCCTTCCTTCTATTATTCTTTCTTTCTTTCTTTCATATCATTTGCTTTTCTTTCTTTTTCTTCTTCCTTCTATTATTCTTCTTTCATATCAATTGCTTTTTTCTTTCTTTCTTTCTTTTTCTCCTTCTTTCTATATTCTTTCTTTCTTACTTTCATATCAATTGCTTTTCTTTCTTCTTTCTTTCTTTTTCTCCTTCTTTCTATTATTCTTTCTTTCTTTCATATCAATTGCTTTCTTCTTTCTTTTTCTCCTTTCTTCTTTCATATCAATTGCTTTTCTTTCTTTCTTTTCTTTCCTTCTATTATTCTTTCTTTCTTTCTTTCATATCAATTGCTTTTCTTTCTTTTCTTCTTCCTTCTATTATTCTTTCTTACTTTCATATCAATTGCTTTCTTTCTTTCTTTCTTTCTTCATTCTTGCTTTCTTTCTTTCTTCTTTTTCTCCTTCTTTCTATTATTCTTTCTTTCTATAATTGCTTTTTCTTTCTTTTTCTTTTTCTCCTTCTTTCTATTATCTTTCTTTCTTTCATATCAATTGCTTTCTTTCTTTCTTTTTTCTCCTTCTTCTATTATTCTTTCTTTCTTTCATATAATTGCTTTTCTTTCTTTCTTTTTCTTTTCTTTCTTTTTCTTTCTTTCTTTCTTTCTTTTCTCTTTGCTTTCTTTCTTTTTTCTTTTTCTTTCTATTTCTTTCTTTCTTTCTTTCTTTCTTTCATATCAATTGCTTTCTTTCTTTCTTTCTTTCTTTCTTTTTTTTTTCTTTCATATCAAGTTGCTTTTTTTGTTCTTTCTTTTATATGAGTTGCTTTTTGCGTTTTTTCTTTCTTTTTTTCTCCTTTCTTTATTCTTCTTTCTTTCTTATCTATCAATTGCTTTCTTTCTTTCATTCTTTCTTTCAGTTTTAAATTTCTTATAGTTTTCTTTCTTTCGTTTTTTTTTTATCAGTTCTTTTCTTTCTTTCTTTCTTTTGTTTTTTCTTTTATTGGTGTATTCCCCGTTTGGCTGGCATCAGATCTCGGCGTCTCGAAGACGAAAAGGGACGCCTAACATTATGGCCGAGTCGTGTTATTTTATTTATCTAATTGTTTCCTTTCTATATATTTGATTATTTCTTCCTCCCCACAAAAAATACAGTTTATGATCCGGAAATTTAATCCTGACCCTAATTGCACTTAAAAAGAATTATTATTATTATTATTATTATTATTATTATATTATTATTAGTTTTTCACACCAGCATTAGCTGATGGTATTTCACTGGAGTCTGAGTGACAGCAAGTCTCCTCAGATCTCCAGGACTCTTCTGAGTATTCTGGCAGATGGCAGCAATGCAGTATTCTGGATGGTCTCAATTCTTCCTCTGATTTCCCGATTTTTCAGTCTTTTTTCCAAGCTTTTTGGACCGTTCCAAGTGCACCAACTACAATTGGTATCACTTTGACTTTCATATTCCATAGCTTTTTCACTTCTCTGGCAAAGTCCAGGTATTTTTCCATCTTTTCGTTTTCCTTCATCTTCACCATGTGATCTGCTGGAACTGCAAAATCCACCAGTTGGCAAGTTCTTTCTTTTTTGTTAATCAATACTAGGTCTGGTCTTCTTGCTGGGATGAGGTGATCCGTTTTTATCTCA
>CM042151.1:302218-369718 GCA_023376005.1 Doryteuthis pealeii
TTTTTTGTGAGTAAACAAGTAAGTGCGGCAATCCTACTACTGTCTAGACTAGTTACTACGACGATAACCGCTACACCCGCGCGCCTCCTCGTTTGGAAAGAAAGTAGGCTCCGAGCAAGTCAGTGAACTACTGACATCCCATTTCTAGAACCGAGAAACTATTTCACTAGAAAAAAAAAAAAAAAAAAAAAAAAATTCCTTAAAAAGAAAATGGTGAACTGACGCCTCTTTATCAGCGACTCGTGATGCTTAATGATAGAACCCTGGTGGCTGAGCAGTCCTTGACATAAAACGCTCCACTTTGGCCCTTACTTAGGCAAGACGGGTGATCGGGAAGTCCCCCTCCAATCAATCAGCTGGTCATGTCAAGCCCAAGCACCTATATGATTGTCCCAACCCTATTGCCTTTGAGGCAAGCCCAAACCTATTTTATCATATACGTGCTAGAAGGCGGTAGCTGAGGATCTTAATTTCCTGGGTATGATGTTAAACCCTATCTGATTGTGAAGTTTCAATTCTGGAGCCATGGGGAATGTGGAGTACCCCTTCATAACCATCACTCTCAGGTCTACTCTGACACAGAGTATCAACACCTGTTAGGGTCCCATCAATAGGTTAAATAGAAGGACCATATTACATTTAGGCACCCCGTTTTGATTTCGATTAAGAAAGGACATGTTTTTCATTACACCGTCAATATCCGGTTGTTGGTTAGGGTTAGGGGTTAGTTTTATCATGTAAAAACTGCACTTGATATACACAGAGGCCATATCAATACCACGAACTGGTATACAATTCCCTAGTGACTAGACGATGAACTCTTTCACTTGTACACAGCGCATTCCCAAAAGCCAAACATTGCCTTTCCCGCCACCAACAAACGGCGCGCTTTTATATCGACCCATCTGGCTCGTTTTCTCCTCACTCCCCCTCACCCTTTCAGTGCCAACACCTGTAATCGCTTTCTTTTGTTTCTTTATGTTCTTTTCAGATTTCATTTCGCGGGAGACCAAGAAATTTCGGCTTCTTTTTTTTTTTATTTTAAAATCACCCATCGTAATGACGTTCGTCTTTCGCATTGGACAATTATTCCATTGTCCAAGAGGTCAGCACTTTGTTTTGAGGTTGAACCGATACTATTGATCATTGATCAATCCGATGTTCACATGGTTTCTACTGAGGCCTTTTTATGAACAGAAACCGATAGTTCTGGTGGGGTTAGGGGAGGGTAGAAAGAGGGAAGGGGAAGTTCTGGTGTAGTGGTTAGCGAGCTAAGCTGGGAAGCCATTATTAATGGGTTTGCTTTTCAGCACATACTCTTGGACTTGTATCGATCTCAGGAAAATTATTATCACCAGATGAAATTGTTGAGCCTTTTGTTAATATCTTTATATGCAGTGGCAGTTAGGATATGCTGACTATATCCCTCGCATAAGAGAGGTAAGCCCCCCACCTCTGCTAAAAAAAGAGGGAGGTCTTGGTTTGTTTTGTTTTGTTTTACGGCATATCAACCTCAGTGGGTTATTTAATGCCGACAAAGTTGAGAAATAAATTCATTCTTAATGCATAATACAATTTTGTTTATAAACTCATGTTTTTCTATTTAACCCATAGATGGGGGGAGGTCTTGTATATGACTAGTGTTTACTCTTCTTTGCTCTTATTTCTTTTTCTCCTTTCAATCCCCGTAGACGACAATAATTACGCTACCCAACATTCGTGGGTTATTTAATGCCAAATTCATTCCAACAGAAAAACAGTACCGGCATTAGAGGAAAAAAAATTCATCCTTCTAGACTAGTTGCTTAGCCAAAGCTAAAGAACCCAGACTCATCTAGGATTTGAACTCGGTATGCTGATTCCATTTACTTCATTCAACCTCACATTCTTAATGCATAATACAATCTTGGATGGGACGGTAGAGAGTAGACCAGGGAGCAATACCGTTCTAGCCCGCTTTCGTGGGTTATTTAATGCCAAATTCATTCCATCAGAAAAACAGTACCGGCATTAGAGGAAAAGATTTCCTCGTTCTAGACTAGTTGCTTAGCCAAATCTAAAGAACCTAGACTCATCTAGGATTTGAACTCGGGATGCTGATTTCATTTGCTCTTATTTCTTTTTCTCCTTTCAATCCCCGTAGACGACAATTATTACGCTACCCAACCTTCGTGGGTTATTTAATGCCAGATCAATTCCACCGGAAAAAAACAGTACCGGCATTAGAGGAAAAAATTAATCTTTCTAGACGAGTTGCTTAGCCAAAGCTAAAGAACCCAGACTCACCTAGGATTTGAACCCGGCATGCTGATTCCATTTACTACAACGTGTAGATACAAGTCTAGATATAGATCTACCACTTCATCCCTATTATTATGTTCTAACCTAATTTTCTCTTGCGTCTATAGTTTAAGTGATAGCAAGTATTCTATGTACTTTTATTGTATTGATCAATTTTTGTGAAATTTGCATATATGTATCTTTTCCCAAATTTGCCATCTAATCTATCAATGCCGTTAGATAGTCTGGAAGTATGCCATGCATTTCAAAATTAAGAAAATGGGTTATATTACATTCTTTGGTTTATCGAGCCAAGTCGCCTATTTTACCCCACATCCCATTACTCGACCCCCCTTTCTTAGTTGAACTGGCGAGCTACACCTGTTTGTGGAGATTCGTTCTTTCTTTTTCTTCAACTCATAACATCTTTTTTTTTTTTTTTAAAGATTTTACAACTTTATTATCTTCACGTTCTAAAATATAGGACAATATAGTTGAACTCATATATTCCTTCATCACGACTCACTTAATCAGATATTCTCAGCAAAGATATTGCTACTATTTAAAAACAATAGTTAAGTAGCTAAGGCGGAATAACCGGGTATATATATGTGAGAATGTGAAATGAATCCGACAATATGAAGAAAAAATGAGTAAAGAAAAGAAATGTAGATGGATAAAAATGAATTTTATCGATATCACTTACACATGTGTTTCGGTCTGTTTATCAAAATGTATACGGATTTACGTTATTATTATTAAAATAATCAGATGGAGTTGAAATGATGATGATAATAATAATAGGAAAAATGCATAAAATGTTCCGTACACAGATTTTGCCGACCTTCATCATCAAAGTATTATTATTAGAACTCAAAAAATAAAAATAACACTCTGATGAAGGTCGGCAAAATCTGTGTACGGAACATTTTATACATTTTTCCTATTATTATCATCATCATCATTTCAACTCCATCTGATTATTTTAATAATAATAATAACGTAAATCTGTATACATTTTGATAAACAGACCGAAACACATGTGTAAGTGATATCGATTAAAAGTGATATCGATAAAATTCATTTTTATCCATCTACATTTCTTTTCTTTACTCATTTTTTCCTCATATTGTCGGATTCATTTCCCATTCTCACACACACACATATATATATATATATATATATATATATATATATTATGGACTCTCTCGTCGATTTTCGACGCCTGAGGATTCACACACACAATGAACACCCACACAGTGATTTGTTTATAGTGGTGAAGGCTTGTGTTGGACCATCCACACTTTTTGGCACAGTCGATAGGATAGGAAAGAATTGGTGCATCAAGGGTTGCCACAAACCCAATCCACGACCGACCTCAGGAATTTTGAATTCAGAGTTATCCCTCTCCTAGACTGGTAAACCTACCCAAGGCTGAAGGGACCAGTCTGCCCTACTATTTAACCCATAGCTGGAAGGAGAATATATGGATTCATACCTTTCCCAAGGGTATTAGCGCTATGTGAAATACCAACAGATTCGTCTAGGAATTGAACACGAATCGACGAGTCCATTTCCTACGACTCTAACCACTATATATATAGCCTCCACATTAATATAATTAAAAAAAAAAACTGGAATACATCACCCCTGACGATGGCACTTCAAAGTGCCGAAAGTACTCGGGAACTGAACTTTGGTGGACTTATCCACCAATTCCACCCAAACATTAAAAAGTTGGCCAGACAATTAGAAAAGATCAAAAATAAAATTACTAAACAGATGTGCCTTTTGTTTAATTCTACTTGTATAAATGAAAGAATGCTGCCCAAATACACACACACACACACACACTATATATATATATATATATATATATATATATATATAAAGTGAGGAAATTACCCAGGATTTCAATGTATACATGTGTATTGATTGCCGTGTTAATGATTGCCATATTACCACGTTCTTTCTTTTCTCTCTTTACATATTTTTTTTTTATATCCCAGCTCTACCATTTGCAAATGGAACAAATGGTTTTAGTCGTCCGACAACTGGTCAGTTTGTATAACTTGGCTCGCCTAATTGCGGACGACATTTATTGGCCCACCGAGAAAAAAAAAAAAGAATAAGGTACCCTGGCACTGAATAATGAAAAGCCGGGTACCCTCGCTCACCACCTCTACACCCGACTATCGGCGACAATCAGTTCGACTCGCATTCGCGCGTGCGCGCGGGAAACTGCCGACAAAATGGTGGCGGCAATGGATTGGCCAATGGGAGATGAATTAACAAATGTTCAATTTTTATTGTTGTTGTTCGGATGGGCGGGAAACAACGGTGAGAATAAAGTTGTAATGGAAGCATGGAATAAGAAAAAAAAAAAACAACCTTTTCCTTCATTTATTCTTATCTTTCCTTCCTTTTTCCTTTCTTTCTCTCTCTATTTACTTGTTATTTTCTTTCTGTCATAAATTTTCCTTCTTTCTTTTTTAAATTCTTTCTTTTTCTTTCTTTGATTCATTTTTTTTTTTTTTTACTCTTCCTTCCATTCTTTTCTTTAATTATTCCTTTCTTTCTTTCATTCATTTTCTTTAATTTTACTCTTTCTTCCATTCTTTTTTTAATTATTCCTTTCTTTAACTCTTTCTTTCATTCATTTTTATTTTTCTTTATTTTTACTCTTCCTCCCATTCTTTTCTTTAATTATCCCTTTCTTTCTTTCTTTCTTTCATTCATTTTTCTTTAATTTTACTCTTCCTTCCATTCTTTTTTTAATTATTCCTTTCTTTCTTTAACTCTTTCTTTCATTCATTTTTATTTTTCTTTATTTTTACTCTTCCCATTCTTTTCTTTAATTATTCCTTTCTTTCTTTCTTTCATTCATTTTTCTTTAATTTTACTCTTTCTTCCATTCTTTTTTAATTATTCTTTCTTTCTTTAACTCTTTCTTTCTTTAACTCTTTCTTTCATTCATTTTTATTTTTCTTTATTTTTACTCTTCCTTCCATTCTTTTCTTTAATTATTCCTTTCTTTCTTTCTTTCATTCATTTTTCTTTAATTTTACTCTTTCTTCCATTCTTTTTTTTTAATTATTCTTTCTTTTCTTTAACTCTTTCTTTCATTCATTTTATTTTTCTTTATTTTTACTCTTCCTTCCATTCTTTTCTTAATTATTCCTTTCTTTAATTCTTTCTTCTTTCTTTCTTTCATTCATTTTTCTTTATTTTTACTCTTCCTTCCATTCTTTTCTTTAATTATTCCTTTCTTTCTTTCTTTCCTTAACTCTTTCCTTCTTTCATTTTTATTTTCTTATTTTTTTCTCTTCCCTCCATTCTTTGTTTCTTTACTGTTCCTTGTTTCTCACCTTCTTTTTTTACCATTTCTTTCCATCTATCTTCCTCCCAATCCCCTCTCTCCCTCTCCCCCCTCTCTCTCTTTATTCTCTCTCTATCTCTCTTTCTTTTATCTCTCTCTCTCTCTTTCTTTATCTCTCTCTCTCTCTCTTCTTTATCTCTCTCTCTCTTTCTTTATTCTATCTCTCTTTCTTTATCTCTATCTCTCTTTTCTTTATCTCTATCTTATCTCTATCTCTCTCTCTATCTCTATCTCTCTCCCTCTCTCTTATTCTATCTCTCTCCTCTCTCTTTATCTCTATCTCTCTCCCTCTCTCTTATCTCTATCTCTCTCTCTCTTTATCTCTATCTCTCTACTCTCTCTTTATCTCTATCTCTCTCACTCTCTCTTTATCTCTATCTCTCTCACTCTCTCTTTATCTCTATCTCTCTCACTCTCTCTTTATCTCTATCTCTATCTCTCTCTCTTTATCTCTATCTCTATCTCTCTTTATCTCTATCTCTCTCTCTCTTCTCTCTCTCTCTATCTCTTTCTCTCCTCTCTCTCTCTATCTCTCTCTCTTCCTCTCTCTCTCTCTCTCTCTCTTCCTCTCTCTTTATCTCTCTCTCTCTCTTTATCTCTCTCTCTCTCTCTCTCTCTCTTTATCTCTCTCTCTCTTCCTCTCTCTATCTCTATTCTCTCTTCTTCCTCTCTCTATCTCTCTCTCTTCCTCTCTCTCTCTCTCTTCTCTCTCTTATCTCTCTCTCTCTCTTTATCTCTCTTCTCTCTCTTTATTCTCTATCTCTCTCACTCTCTCTTTATCTCTATCTCTCTCTCTCATCTCTATTCTCCTCACTTCTCTTTATCTCTATCTCTCTCAATCTCTCTCTCTATCTCTCTCTCTTCTCTTTATCTCTATCTCTATCTCTCTCTCTTTTATCTCTCTCTCTCTTATCTCTCTCTCTTTATCTCTCTCTTATTATATATATATTATTTTTTTTCTTTTCCTTTCTTTTGATTTTTCCTTCCTCCTTTTTCTTCTCTCCATATTTTTCTTTCCCATTCTTTATTTCTTTACTATTTCCTTGTTACTCCACTTCGTTTTTTACCACCTCTACCCATCTATCTTCCTCCCCTCTCTCTCTGTCTCTCTCTGTCTGTATATCTCTCCCTCTGTCTCTCTCCCTTTCTTTTTTCTTTTATTTCTACCTTTCATTTTTTCCCTTTCTTCTTTCCTTTACCGCCATATTTTTCAATTCCCTCTCTGACACTATCTCTGGTAAAATGGCATAAATAGCCGTCCTGTCCGGCGATGGATATTTGTGAGAAAGGCACCGGTACAAAACATGCAGCCCATGCACGCAGAAGATGAGAATGATTTACGCCTCATGCCACAACAAACAAAATAAACAATAAAATAAAATAAAAAAAATGAAAGTTACGTATTTTTTTTTTTTTTTTTTTTACCAATGGGAGGGGTCACGCATTTATCATTAAAGAAACACACGAAATATTTCCAGTTTTTTGAGCACTTTTTTTGGCTGTATTTTTTTATTTTTTGATATTTCTTTTTTTTGTTGTTGTTGCTATTTTTGCTATTTTCTTGCGATTTATTTTTGCTATCTATTTTTGCTTTTAAAAAAAAAAAAAAATAAAAATAAAAAGTAAAAGAAAAAAAGAAACCAACAAAAACAAAAAAACAAAAAAAAAACAAAACAAAAAACAAAAAAAAAATACAAAACCCAAAGCCCTAAAATAAAACCAAAAAAAAAACAAAAACAATATTGCAGAAAGCGCAAACAGTGATTTTCTCTTCTCCCCCCACAAGAGCAAAAAAAAAAAGTTTTAAGAACAATTGTAAAAAAAAAAAAAAAAAAAAAATTATAATAGATAAAAAAAAAAAGATAAAAAAAATAAAGGGCAAATGAACTTTAGAAAACCCCCACTTTCTTTTTTTTGTTGTCATTGTGCGTAAATTCTAAGGTCACGCGTACCAAAAAATTATTCTAATCCCATCATAAATATCAAACTCTCGTTAAGTTAACGTTCATTTTGCGAGAATAAACTTGTCTATAAGTTCGTTTTACAAGTATCATCATCATCATCATCATCATGAGGATGATCATCAACAGCAGCAGGAGTCTTGAATTATATCATTCCGTTGCGTGAGCACGCTTCACGTTAACGCTGAACAAGCCCACCGTTTTGATATTTTAATATTTATGACCGTCTGAAGATTGCATAATACGCATGAAACTGCAGTTACGGAATATTAACACCATAATATTGAATCTCTGATTTTATATATATATATATATATATATATATAGGGTAGGTAACCAGTCTAGGAGAGGGATTACTCTGAATTCAAAATTCCTGAGGTCAGTCGTTGATTGGCTTTGTGGTAACCCTTGATGCACAAATTCTTTCCTATTGACTGTGCCAAAAAGTGTGGATGGTCCAACACAAGCCTTCACCACTATAAACAAATCACTGTGTGGGTGTTCATTGTGTGTATGAACCCTCATACGTCGATAATCGACGGGAGAGTCCATATTATATATATATATATATATATATATATATATTCTACTGAGTCAGACGAACCTACTATTAGTTTCGCATAAAGCTCTTCAGGGCTAAAAACTATATATATATATTATTTATATATATATATATATATATATAATCCAAAAATCCGGAGGAGAAATCTTCCTTACGGCATAGAAGTTTTTTAAAAATTGTCGTAGTTTGCAGAGCTCAATGTGTGCTCTTATTGTCAGTCACAGAGCAAAATAATATAAGTAAAAAATATAACAGAAGATTTAGATTTTTAGCATTATAGCCTATTTCAGGAAGCTTAGACCAAGTGTTCAAAGCCCCCAATCATCAGATACGAATGATTAATTCTTTATTACTTTTAATGCAGTTGAAAACAGTTTTTTTTATTGGGGGCTTTAGACACTTGGTCTAAGCTGAAATAGGCTATAATGCAAAAATCTAAATCTGTTATATTTTTTACTTTATATATATCTTATTATAATGGAGATTGTGTGTTTTTCTGTCTGTAACCGAAACTATATTACTACTCAAGTCACAATTCCCTTAATTATTTACGTCAAATTCTCCATGATTTCATTCTTTTAAACCTTCAGTTATTAATAAAAATTGTTTTACATTATTAATACTGTTGACCATATCTACGAATAATAACATGTAATTGTATTTATATATAAACAAAATAGGCGGTTTACAGTTGAACGAGAAGGCTAATTTGCATATTTGATAATTTAAAATTTTATTTTATAAATTGTGCTTGGTATTATTGATTTCTAATTGTTTGGTTTTTATATCTTAAGAAATATAATAACAACAATCTCGTGGATAAATCTTAAAAGAAATTTATTTTAACAAGAGAAAGTAATGAGTAATATTATATCCTTTACTTCCTATTTTAACTAAAGTTAGTTAATTAGAAAATTTTACCAATGAAAGAGGGGAGTAATGGAAATGGTGGAATAGTTAGTTTCAAGTTGTTCTATTTTTCGATTATACCCCCTCTGATGCAACTATTTTTTATCTGAATTCTTATTCAGCGTTTCATTAACCTTTCTAATTTAATATGATATTTTATTATATTAAAACTTAAATACTTGCAACCCGGAGGGTGGCGCATATATTTGCAGTTAGTATATATATATATATAATTTTACGTGACCTGGACGCCTAGAAAGGTTGCAAGAAATCAATAAATATCTTTAGAAAAAAATCGACCAGCTCACACATTTAAACTGTTCGATTCTATCCAGAATGTATTTGCTTTTTTTGTTTTTTAAAACTTTTAATAATACAGAATGCGTTTTAAAATAGATATAAAACATTACTATTATTAAAAAAACGAAAACAAAAAAAAACTTAACGCCTCGTGAGTCTTTGTGGGTGCGAGAAGCAGAGAATTCAGCCGTCGTGGGTTTATTGAATCCTAGCAGCTCGCCTTGTACCCAGCAAGGGTTAAAGAATAGCGCGGTGGTGTACTGGTTAGAGTCGTACGAAATAGACTGGTCGACCAGAGTTCAAATCTAGGACGAAGCCACAGTTCGCATAGCGCTAATACCCTTGGGAAAGGTATGAATCTAACTATTCTCCATCCAGCTATGGGTAAATAGTAGGGCAGACTGGGCTCTTTAATCATATTTAGACAACCAGTCTAGGAGAAGGAAAACTCTGAATTCAAACCTCTTAAATCTCCGTTTGGGGTGGTCACTACTAGAACAGGTTCAGGCGTATCTAGTGATGTATTCAATTAAAAAAAAATTAAAAAGGAAAAAGAGTCCACATTGTCCCGGCAAGGGTGGATAGAAAAAAAGTGACTCCCTACCTTGTTGTCTTAACAAGGTCGACAGGAGGAAGAGGTGAAACAACGCTGGGTGCCTGCTTTTATAACTGACACGTCGATCCTAAGGGGCTGCTGCTGTGATAGCGCGATGAACCTGGTCAACCTGTCCCCCCTAATAAATTTCCAGCAAATGATACTGTACGAAATACTCGAACGGAATGATAATTCCTACACCAGTATGATCGCAATGAAGTACTTCACACACACACATTATATATATTAATATATATATTATATATATAATTACCAACCCCTCCGCACGAGCAGGATGCGACACAAGGTCATTTTTTAAAGCAGAGTTTAACAGGTTTTCCTTCTCCTAGACTGGTTACCTAGCCATGGTTAAAGAGCCCAGTCTGACCTGCTAATTACCCATAGCTGGGAGGAATTGGATTCATACCTTTCCCAAGGGTATTAGCGCAATGTGAAATGCCAACAGCTTCGTCCAGGAATTGAACTCGGGTTTACGGATTCATTCCCTACGACTCTAAGTATTAGCCCACGCGCCTCCAATATATGTCCTATGCATTTAACTCTTTACTTCTCGTATAACACTTTATTGGAGGAGTGCGGTGTAATGGTTATTGGGGAAGGAAATGGACTCAGCGACGCGAGTTCAAATCGTGGAGCTGGGGGAGATTGGATTCATACCTTTCCCAGGGGTATTAGCGCCATGTGAAATACAAACAGCTTCGTCGAGGAATTGAACTCGTGTCGACGAGTCCATTTCCTACGAGTCTAACCATTAGACCATGTGCCTTCAAATACCTCACATATAGAGCCTTGTGCCAACCTAGTTTAAGCTTGATAAACATCAATTCCAATGTCTGTAATGATTTCTTGGGATGAAGCAAAGTATGAAATGAAATATTCCATCCTTTCAATTTTCCCGCCGATTTTTTTTTTTGTATAATTTCCCCGCGTTTATTGAAATTTCTTTTTCTTTTTTTTTCTTGCCTTTGTCAACAGAGATATTGTTTCCCCGCATATAAAAAAAAAGTTTTTTTTTTTTTGGGGGGGGGGGGGGCAGAAAGGAAACTTTGTAGATATATTTTTTTTTTATTATTCAGCTTCGTCTATTTTGTGTTTGACCAGTCTTTTCTATTGGCTATTGATCGTAGTAGATCAATGTCTCACTTCTGTGCTCAATAGAACGGACTCTTCTTCTTCTTCTTCTTCTTCTTCTTCTTCCCGAACGCGTAAATGTCTTTTTTTTTATGAGCTAAGCAGCCCCCTTCGTTCTTTTTTTATTTCTTTACGCCTTTTCAGTGTCTCCATAGCCAATAATTGTTCATCTTTATGTTGCGAAAAATTATCGTGTCCAAAGAGATACGATTTATCCGTGTTTGTATTCGGGTGTTCGGAAAGTAATGTCGTTTTTCTTTTTCTTTTTTACCAGAGACGATATAAACAGAAATCGTAAATCATATAATAATCTTAAATCATAATTACTAGAAAATTACGGGTGCGACTATCTAAGTTTTTATGTAATAGAATATTATATTAAATTAGAAAGGCTAATGAAACTAAATAAGAATGCATATAAAAAGATTTGAAACAGAAGTGGGTATAATCAAAAATTAGAGCAACCAAAACTTACTATTCCTCCACAGGAAGCTGATAGGTTCGAAGGTCATCTAGTATGTATTATAATCTAAATAGTAATTAGTATCCTACAGAGTACAGTTGGTTAATTGTTTGATTTAATGGCATATCAACCCTTTTGAATTATCTAATGCCAAGTCTTTTTTCCCCTATATATGATTTGTTTAAGAAATAACTTTTATTAACTTCACTAGCAAATATATGCATACTCCGAGTGCAAGTATATAAGTTTTAATGTAATAAAATGTATTAAATTAGAAAGGCTAATGAAACTAAATAAGAATGAAGATAAAAAGATTTGAAACATCACCCACCCGTCCTTCGGGACAGGAGTCCAGTGAGCTTCGGCCTCTGGACCGGTGAGTTGCGATAAATTACTAGCGTCGATCCCAGAGGGCCATCCCTCCAGGCAATACCTGCCCTCTTGACTTAAAGGGGCAGGGCTGGGTTTATTGCCCAGCGCCTGAGGCGCCTCCCTTGAGGGGGAATGCCGACGGGATCTCCCTCACTACTGGCTGATTTAGAGTAGCGAAGAAGGCCGCTACGTAACACCTATACAGCGTACTCACAGTTTGTAGCACGCCGTATGCACCCGGGTGAAACCGTAGATATTTTCTTGGAGGACCTGCAGAAACATTCTGTGCCATTTGATGGTATGACAGAGCAAGCCCTTAAAGCCGCCTTCGTACATGGGTTGCCAGACTATGTCCAACAGCTCCTACGAGCCTCTTCTGGCTCGAGCAAGAGCTATATTGAAAGATGACCCATCCGGACCCGCGTTGATTACCCTCAGCCGTCGGGCCAGTGCATGCTAAGGAAGTCCAGAGGAAGAACACCAGGATAAGGTGTTTCAAATTTGATGAAATTAACAACTTAGCCAGATATTGTCTCGCTCTGCGCGACAGATGAAAAGCTCGGGACCCCCCAACCGCGAAGAAGCGCTGCACGTTGCTTCCGATGTGAAGGGCTAGGTCACACTTCTCCGACTATTACACCACGACGGGACACTCAAAGGTGTTTGGAATGTAATTACGTTTTGCCAGAGAGAATATGAAAACTAATGTAAGTTTTCTTTTCCAGACCTCCTATCGGGCCGGATTAATATAAAATCTCTTTACAAGGGGAGCAACACACAAACCATTGCAAAACATGCAAGTACCCGTTGGCAGTGCCCTTTAAGAGCACCTCATGTACCGGGCAATAAACAAATGTAAGTTAATGTATATATATATATATATGAAATAAATATTTAGAAAAAACAAACACATGATGTAAAATTCGCTGACAGAATTCTGTTTCGACCCTTTATTGAAGTGGTCTTCCTCAAGAGCGAGTTGTGTATGCATCCATACACAACTCGCTCTTGAGGAAGACCACTTCAATAAAGGGTCGAAACAGAATTCTGTCAGCGAATTTTACATCATGTGTTTGTTTTTTCTAAATATTTATTTCACACTGTCGGATTCACTTCCATTCATTTTTCATATATATATATATATATATATAATCCTAAAGTCCAGAGAAGAAATCTTCCTTACGACACAAAAGTTTTATTTAAAAAAACCTGTCGCAGTTTGAGAGCTCAATGTGTGCTGTTAAAGTTAGATTCACAGAGCAAATATATAAGTAAAGAAATAACAAAAGACTTAGAGATTTAGCATTATAGTCTTTTCAGGGAGCTTAGACAAAGTTTCTAACTTTCCCGACTCATCAGATGCGAATCAAATGATATATATATATATATATTATATATATTATATATATATGAGGAAAAAGTGAGACGTATATTTTTATTTTTGCCATGAGTTTTTATCATATCTCTCTCTCTTCTCTTCTCTCTCTTATATATATATATATATATATATATATATATATATATATTATATATATATTGGCGGGCTTAATATGTTCCCACTTATCTATATATGTGTTTGTACATAGTTACGTTTTGTTTTCATGCATAGACATCGTATACACATGCCGATACACCACATACGAGAAAAAAGTTATATATATATATATATATATATATATATATATACACGCATACACACACACAGATATATATATATATATATAGAATGAGTTAGATAAAGAGATAGAGAGAAATAGAGAAACACAAAGAGAGATAGAATGAGAGGGTGTGTGTGTGTGTGAGAGAGAGAGAGAGATAAGAGGGGGTAGGGCGAGGTGATAAAGAACCAGACGTAGTATATATAGGGACGGAACCAATGGAACAAAGCTAGCAAAATCTAATTTCCTGCCTTCCTGTCGAGTTTTAATCAAAATCAAATCAACACCAATAGTCAACGACCACCGGTTCCTTAGTTTCACATCCGAGCCACTCCAACCACCTTCCCCGCCCGACCAATCCAAACCATTCTCAAACCCGCCAACCCAAGAGCACTAGACTTTCCCTTCCCCCTATCTCATCTCCTCCACGGTCGTGTCCCAGGCTTCTGCTTCCTCCCAAGCTGACACACAATCCGGAGAAATAACGTTTTCTTTTTTTCCCCTTTTCTTTTACTTTTTCTTCTCTTTCATTCTTCCAACGCAAAAACAGTGCTGCATTCTTGGTCGGTTGATAATACAGAATGTTAAGACAGGAATCCACCGACTGCACCTCTGCAGAGGGGTAAGACACCCCCAAATTGGGCCACCTGTTGGCTGTGGGTGGCAACCCGTGATGCTTAAGGATAGAACCCAGGTGGTTAAGCAGTTCATGACTTGCAATACTCCACTTTGGCCCTATCTTGGGCTAGACGGGCAGTCGGAGAGCCCCCCAGATCAATCGGCTGGTCACGTCAAGCCCTAGCACCTATACGATTTTCCCAACACTATTGCCCTTATGGCAAGCCCCAACCCTTTTTATCATATGGTTGCTAGAAGGCTGTGGGTTAGGGTCTACATGTCATGGGAAGGATGTTAAACTCTATTTGATGGTGAGGTTCCAGTTCTGGAGGTTTGGGGAATATGGAGCACCGCTTCATCACCATTGCTTCCTAGTCCACTGTGACCCGGAGTGGTAGTACCTGTTAGGGTCCCATCTATGGGTTAAATTGTAAAACATATTTAGAAAGAAAACTGATTATCCATTAAGAATAACTTTATTTCAAATCTTTATCGGCATTAAATGACCCATCGTGGTTGATATGCCGTAAAACAAAACAACCGACCAACCAAACTTTAGTCTCTTGCACAATTCACAGTGAATTACCTTTACCACCCAGTCGTGTCTACTCTTGTATTTCTTTTGAGGAAGGAGATTTAAAAAGATATTCCTGTATTCCTTTTGTGCTAGTTTGCTGCATTCGCATATTAGGTGCTAGGGCTTGACGTGACCAGCCAATTGATAGAGGGGGTATCTCCGACCACCCGTCTAGCTTAAGTAAAGGCCAAATTGGTGTGTTGCATGTCATGGACTGCCCAGCCACTATAATTCCGTCCTTAAGCATCACGTCTCACCCATCGGCAAACTGGTGGCCTAATTGGGAGATGGGTTACCTCTCTGCAGAGGTGCAGTCGGGTTTTCTACAACTCTAGCCGACAGGACGGGTCTCCCCTATAAGCTTTCTGTTGTGGCCTGGTTAGGGGTCAGAATAAAGACACAAGACAGGAAATGAGTTAACCAGATATATTAACAAAGAACAGTAGTACAAACATATACCAATGAGTCGGTAACAAGCAAGGCTGTCTTATCGGCTGTCTGCTGAAATACTAACTAACGCTAACCTGCTGCTTATCGGCATTAAATGACCCACTGAGGTTGATATGTCGTAAAACAAACCAAACCAAACTTCAATTTATTGATGTATGTCACTCTTCACTTACCAATCAAATTTATTCAAATTATATATTTTTGGTAATATGTTATTAAGTGAATGTGAGTAACTAGATATATACCAATGTAAGGTTTCCATCAATTAGAGACCTCATTCAAAATTGTATATTTCCTTTAATCTACTTGTATTAGTAATTTTCCTTTAATCATTCAATAAGTTAAAGCAAGCATATATGAATAATTTTTTTAAAATTTAAAAGGACAAAAATTACCATAACTCTTTCACGTCTGGCATCATGATTGCGCAGTGAATCCTAAGTTGGAAAAGGTACCAACAGGAGGAGGTCATTGGCAGGGGGAAAAGAATCAGATAAAGCTTTGGGTGTAAGCCAAAGACGGACACCGGAATGGGCAGACAACTCTCTGTAATATCCGCTTTTCTTTGGAGAGGCAATAAAACCCTGCAAAATGGACGCTGGGTATAATGTAGCGATACGTCGATACTATAAACATTAGTCACTTGTCCTTTAGGTTAATAAAAAGCAATAAATAATCACCTTTCGCTAATGTATATTTACCGTCTTAAAAGGGTTTTCGTTTCAGCTATTGTACATACTGGCAGGTAAGTATCCTGTTATTGCGCAAAGTAATAATGTATATTTAGAAAATTTCGGCCTATAATTCAACCTCTGTGTGCAAGACTTTCCAGCGGTCTCCTTATTTAAATTGGTAAATACTTGTCCAGATGTTGCAACTGTAGTTACTAGCTGCAGTCATTAATCTTTCTTTGCTATTTTTAGAGTGTTCATCGAGTCTTCGAATTGTCGTATCTGAGTATTCTGGCAGATTGCAGCAATGCAGTATTCTGGATGATCTCAATTCTTTCTCTGACTTCCAGATTTTCCAGTCTTTTTTTCCGAGCTTTTTGGGACCGTTCCAAGTGCACCAACTACAATTGGTATCACTTTGACTTTCATATTCCATAGCTTTTTCAGTTCTCTGGCAAGGTCCAGGTATTTGTCTCTCTTTTCACTTTCCTTCATTTTTACCCTGTGGTCAGCTGGAACTGCAAAATCCACCAGTTGACACGTTCTTTCTTTTTTGTTAATCAACACTAATCTGGTCTCCTTGCTGGGATAAGGTGATCCGTCTTTATCTCAAAGTCCCAGAGAATTTCATGCGTTTCATTCTCAAGAACAGATTCTGGTTTATGCATATACCATTTTGTTGTATGGTTAAAATTTAAAAAAAAAAAGTTTTTTGCATAATTCCCAGTGGATAATCTTCCCAACTCAGTCATGCCTAGCTTTATATTCCCGTTGTGCTAGTTTACTACATTCATTATTATTATTATTATTATAGTTTTTTTTACACCTGCCGTGGCTGGTGGTTCACTAGAGGCTGAGTGATAGCAAGTCTCCTCAGGTCTCCAGGACTCTTTTGAGTATTTTAGCCGATCCAACAATGCTGTATTTTGGATGGTCTCGATTCTTCCTCTGATTTCCAGTTCACCCAAATTCTTTTCCGGAGCTTTGGGGATTGTTCCAAGGGCACCAATTACAACTGGTACAACCTTCACCTTCATATTCCACAGCTTCCTCAGTTCTTCTTCTTATTATTATTATTTATGTTTTCTGGTAAATGTGTCTCTTGGAAAATCAGAAATTGCAGGGAAAGAGTTAAAGATTGCACTCTCTTTAATGAGCTTTTATTTTCTCATCTTTTTTTAACAAAAAAAAAAAAATCATAACGTTTCGAGCATCTTCTGTGATTGATAATGTAAAACATTATGAGGGGAAGGGCATGCACTTCCTATTTCCTTACACGTCACATTAGATATTTGAAAATGTCCTACAATAACCTATGCATTGGATCCATGACCTTTAAGAAAAATCGATGAATTTCAACCAGAACTCTTAATTTTTTGGTCGTAATTTCGGTACCTCAACTGAAATCGTTTTCTTTTTCTCCAAATATGAATAAATAAAAAAAATCACGCCGAATTATCCAATTAGACACATAGCATAGTGGATAAAGGCGTTAGGTTAAGGCTGTTCGAAGTGACAGTTAACTCTATGGCTGCAGGTTCAATCCTGGTTAGGGACAACAGTAACATAGAATAATAATTAACACAGCTTAACACCTGTACCCCAGCTATGGTTAGCGGAATGAGAGCAGGATCCCCCCGTGGACTGAATAAAGGGTTGGGTTCGAAGTTCCGTGATGGCTCCCGATTACGACAAGAAGGTTCCCGATTACGACAAGAAGGTTCCCAAGTTCGAAAGGAAGGTTCCCGAGTTCGAAAAAGTCCCCGAGTCCGACAAGAAATACTTGAAGAAGGCCGGAGGGCACATCGGCCGAAATGTTGTACAAATAAAAATAAAGATGAGGACAATAGTCCGAATAATCCAAATAATACTAAAACAAAAAAGAAGAAATATTGGACAACCATGCAATCCACCATAACACCGTTACATGATGCTGTTCATGTATTTTTTTGGAACACGCTATTTATTTAGCTCGTATTTAGCACATAGGTTTCACATTTTGGATATTGGATATCGGTTTGTTTGTTTGATTGTTTTGTTTTACGGCATATCAACTACAGTGGGTCATTTAATGCCGGCAAAGTTTTTAAAGATTCGTAGGGATAGCTTGGAAGAAAATTTTCTAAATTCAAAATTTTTTTACTTAGTCTATGTCCATACTCAGGACATAAAGACTCTCAGCTACCGCCTTCTAGCACCCATATGATAAAAAGGGCTGGGACTGGCCATAAGGGTAATAGTGTCGGGACAATCATATAGGTGTTAGGGCTTGACGTGACCAGTCGATTGATCGGAGTGGGGGGCTCTTAGACCGCTCGTCTAGCGTACAGGGACAAAGTGCAGTGTTCACATACGACATTTCAATGTATCTATCTATCCTAGCCAATCTAAATCTATTTATCGATTTCCTTATTTTCATAATTATCTATTCAATCTCTTTTTCTCTCTTTCTATTTCAGTCTGTTCATATCTATCTATCTATCAATCTATCTTTCTATCTTCTCTCTAGCTCTATCCATATCTATCTATCTATCTCGGCGCATTCATACTATCTAATTATCTATCTACATATCTATTTCAGTCTATTCATATCTATCTATCTACATATCTATTTCAGTCTATTCATATCTATCTATCTACATATCTATTTCAGTCTATTCATATCTCTTTATCGATCTACATATCTATTTCAGTCTATTCATATCTATCTATCTATCTATCTACATATCTATTTCAGTCTATTAATATCTATCTCGGTCTATTCATATCTATCTACCTATCTATCTACATATCTATTTCAGTCTATTCATATCTATCTATCTCGGTCTATTCATATCTATCTATCTACCTATCTATTTCAGTCTATTCATATCTATCTATCTACCTATTTCAGTCTATTCATATCTATCTATCTACCTATCTATTTCAGTCTATTCATATCTATCTATCTACCTCTGTCCATTTATATCTATCTACCTGTCTATTTCAGCCTATTCATATCTATCTCGGTCCATTCATATCTATCTATCTAGCTATCTATTTATCTATCTATCTCGGTCCATTCATATCCATTTATCTACCTATTTCAGTCGATTCATTCCATCTATCTACCTATCTATTTCAGTCTCTATCTATCTATCTACATCCTATTTCAGTCTATTCATATCTATCTATCTACATATTATTTCAGTCTATTCATATCTATCTATCAATCTATTTCAGGTCATATTCATATCTATCTACATATCTATTTCAGTCTATTCATATCTATCTATCTACATATCTATTCAGTTCTATTCATATCTATTATCTCTGTCCATTTATATCTATACCTGTCTGTTTGCCTATTCATATCTATCTCGGTCCATTCATATCTATCTATCTACCTATCTATTTCAGTCTATTCATATCTATCTATCTCTGTCCATTTATATTTATCTACCTGTCTATCTCGGTCCATTCATATCCATTTATCTACCTATCTATTTCAGTCTATTCATATCCATCCATCTATCTCTGTCCATTTATATCTATATATATATATTATTCATATCTATCCATCTACCTATCTATTCAGTCTATTCATATCTATCCATCTATCTCTGTCCATCTATATCTATATATTCATATCCATCCATCCATCTACCTATCTATTCAGTCCATTTATATCTATCTACCTATCTATTTCAGTCATATTCATATCTATCTACCTATCTATTTCAGTCTATTCATATCTATCTACCTATCTATTTAGTCTATTCATATCTATCTACCTATTATTTCAGTCTATTCATATCTATCTATTTATCTATCTATCTACAGATCTGAGTTTGTCATTGGCATAATTGAAAGTGCGTACAATTAATTGCCATTTCCTACCCCCCCCACCTCATAAAGAAAACACCACCCACATTGATTTGAAATTAAGACAAAAAGCCTTTGTCGAAATCAGCGTAATATCTATTAAATCTGCCGTACTCCTGTAAGGAGAATGAATATTTTTAACCGCCCACGCGATGTCTACAATGAGAAGTGCGTCCGCGCGCAAACACACGCAACAGAAACAAGACACACACACACACACACATACATACATACATACACAAAGCTATTTCCGGTTGCATTCGTTGTAAACATTTTTCATTTTGATAGACGCATAAAAGTTGAAATGAAATATTTGAATTTGCGAAGATACGTGCATGTAAGAAAAAGTGAATGAAAAAAACAAAAAAAAAACAGAAAAAAGAAGAAAAAAAGAGCAAAAAGAAAAAACAACAGAAAACAAATAATAATAATAATAATAACAATAATAGTAATAATAATAATAATTAATGCAAAGAAACTGGACCTAGTATTGATCGACATGAAGAAGAGAACTGTCATCTCATGGATTTTGCCGGGACGGGCCGACCACCGAAGGAAAATGAAAGAAAGCGAAAAGATAGACAAATACTTAGACCTTGCCAGAGAACTGAGGAAACTGTGGAACATGAAGATGAAGTTCGTACCAATTGTAATTGGTGCCCTTGGAAAGGTCCCCAAAGCTCTAGAAAAGAATTTGGGTGAATCGGAAATCAGAAAAAGAATCGAGACGATCCAAACTACAGCAATGTTAAGATCGGTTAGAATACTCAGAAGAGTCCTGGAGACTTGAGAAGATTTTCTGTCACTGTGAACCACCGGCTACGACATGTGTGAAAACCTCATAATAATACGTTAATAATCTATAACCTGAAATCTTATTCGGGATACTACCACGCTACATCCGGGCCTCTAGGCGCGTTTCCAAGATGTTTGATCCGTTTCGCAAGACGCAAGTTATTGAAGATGACTACGGATTTTCAGTCACGTCTATCGTTCTGACTACGACTAAAACTAGTCTCTGTGGTTGTAAATGTATATTTTAAAATTTCATTCCCTTTTTTTTCTTTCTTCTTTCAGTTTTAATCTTATAGTCTTTCTTTCTTTTTTATTTTTTTTCTTTCTTTCTTTTTTTTTCTTTCCTTTCTTTTTTTTCTTTCTTTCTTTCTTCAGTTTTGATTTCTATAGTCTTCTTTCTTTTCTTTCTCTCTTCTTCTTTTTTCTTTCAGTTTTAATTTCTTATAGTCTTTCTTTCTTTCTTTCTCTCTTTCTTTCTTTTTTTCTTTCAGTTTTAATTTCTTATAGTCTTTCTTTCTTTTTTTTTCTTGTTCTTCTTTTTTTTCTTTCTTTTTTCTTCAGTTTGATTTCTTATAGTCTTTCTTCTTTCTTTCTCTCTTTCTTTCTTTTTTCTTTCAGTTTTTGATTTCTTATAGTTCTTTCTTTCTTTCTTTTCTTTCAGTTTGATTTTCTTATAGTCTTTTCTTTCTTTCTTTCTTTCTTTCTTCAGTTTTAATTCCTTATAGTCTTTCTTTCTTTCTTTCTCTCTTCTTTCTTTTTTCTTTCAGTTTTAAATTCTTTATAGTCTTTCTTTCTTTCTCTCTTTCTTTCTTTTTTTTTTCAGTTTTTAATTTCTTATAGTCTTTCTTCTTTTTTTCTTTCTTTCTTTCTTCAGTTTTGATTTCTTATAGTCTTTCTTTCTTTCTTTCAGTTTTAATTCCTTATTTAGTCTTTCTTTCTTTTTTTTTTCTTTCTTCTTTTTTTTCTTTCTTTCTCTCTTTTCTTTCTTTTTTTCTTTCAGTTTTAATTTCTTATAGTCTCTTTCTTTTTCTTTCTTTTTTTTCTTTCTTTTCTTTCAGTTTTGATTTCTTATAGTTTTCTTTCTTTTTTTTCTTTTTCTTTTTTTCTTTCTTTCTTTCTTTCAGTTTTGATTTCTTATAGTCTTTCTTTCTTTCTTTCAGTTTTAATTCCTTATAGTCTTTCTTTCTTTTTTTTTCTTTCTTTCTTTTTTCTTTCTTTCTTTTTCTTTTTTTCTTTCTTCTCTCTTTCTTTCTTTTTCTTTCTTTCTTTCTCTCCTTTCTTTCTTTTTTTCTTTCAGTTTTAATTTCTCATAATCTTTCTTTCTTTCTATCTTTCTTTCAGTTTGATTTCTTATAGTCTTTCTTTCTTTCTTCTTTTTTCTTTCTCTCTTTCAGTTTTGATTTCTTATAGTCTTTCTTCTTTCTTCTTTTTCTTTCTCCTCTTTTCAGTTTTGATTCTTATAGTCTTTCTTTCTTTTCTTCTATTTTCTTCTCTCTTTCAGTTTTGATTTCTTATAGTCTTCTTTTCTTCTTCTTTTTCTTTTCTTCTTCAGTTTGATTTCTTATAGTCTTTCTTTCTTTCTTCTTTCTTTCTTTCAGTTTTAATTCCTTATAGTCTTTCTTTTCTTTCGTTCTTCCTTCCTTTCTTTCAGTTTTAATTTCCTATAGTCTTTCTTTCTTTCGTTCTTTCTTTCTTCCCCCCTTTCTTTCTTTCAGTTTTAATTTCTTCTTTTCTTTCTTTCTTTCAGTTGTAATTTTTTACAGTCTTTCTTTCTTTCTTTCTTAATCTATTTATTTCAAATTATCTTATTCATTTTAATTTCTAATAGTATTCAATTAACCATTGATACCATATAACTGTAGGCAGAGTACTTGTGTTAGATAGGGATACTTGATACCATATGACTGTGTGCAAACAAATTATTATTAAATAGAAATGATTATTTGAAACCATATACTTATTTATGTGCAAATTATTTGCATTAGATAGGAACATTTGATATTATATAAACGTGCGCAAAATAAGAAACTATTAGAAAACTATACAATATATAATATATATATATATATATATATATATATACATTTTTGTATAGAGGCATTACTCGTCTGTTGTTTACAGACTTGAGTTCTCTGGTGATTGTATATATATATATATACACAGCCTATGAGTAGCACAAGGATTTGTACGTTAAAATAAGGAGCTGATGGGTGGTGCGACGCTCCCCCTAAGACACCAAAAATCTCCTTCGTCTAGCGCTAGAAAAAGGGGGATAAACTCCCTCACTGTCTGACTGATAGCGACTTTAGGTCATCCCCGAGGACTTTATTTTTAAAAAATTTTAAAGGCCTTTTGCGGTGTCAGCTGCGGGGTCGTCGTGGATGGTGTCGAGGGATAAGGAATTGGTGCTGAAAAGGCCGCCTCGCTCGCGTCGAATGTGATTCAAATGAGGTGACGCTCCTGTCCTAGGGCGGGGGTCCAGGGCCGAAGCCACTGGACCGTACAAGATAACATCGTTGATCCCAGGGGGCTATCCCCCAAGCAACACCCACCCCCTTGATTTAAAGGAACAGGGCTAGGTTTATTGCCCAGTGCCTGAGACGCTCCCTTGAGGGGTAATGCCAACGGGATCAACGCAATTTTTCGCACCCGCCACCCATGAGCTTCGGTTCGTGGGTGGTGTTACAATTTTATGGGCCATCCTTTAGGCTTTAAGCAAAAGCGCTTGTCCAGCTGAAATCCTTGATAAAGAATCCTTTGGTTCTCCTTAGTATTGTAAGTTCCTCCTCAATGGTTCCAAATGAACTATGAAAGTGTCAGTGTTTAAGTAGTGAATCAGCCGAGCATTATGGCTGTTGATTGACGGAGCATATATACCACGTGACCTCGCCCAGTCTATAAATTTAGGTGGTGTATTTCAGGACACCTTATATCACAAAATAATAGTGTAGGAAGCGCGTGGTGTAATGGTTAAAGTCATGGGAAATGGACTCGTCGCCACGAGTTCAAATCCTGGACGCGCTAACTGCATTTTCACTTAGCGCTAATACCATTAGGAAAGGTATGAATTCTACTCTCCCTCCAGCTATGGGTAAATAGTAGGGCAGACTGGGCTTTTTAACCTTGGTTAGGCAACCGGTCTAGGAGAAGGAAAACTCTGAATTCAAACCTGTTGAACTCCGCTTAAGAAATTGACCTTGCGTCACATCCTGCTCGTGCGGAGGGGTTGGTCAATATATATATCACAAAATAATCCAACATGTGGTCCCACATTAATAGGGCCTTGTGCCTAACCCGTACCCGTGGGGTACGTGGTAAATAACATGAGAACGTCTGTTTTGGGTGACATTGGTCTCGGAGGGGGTGTTGGAGAGAGTGGAGAGGAGTGGAGCGGAGTGGGGTGAGGCGTTGTTTAGCATTGGATTTTAAAACGTTTCGTTGTCTCTTACGGTCATGTCTGTGGCCGTCTAGCAAAAAACAAAAACAAAAAATGAATAAATAAAAAAAAATAGAGCCATCGCCTCGCTGTGTACAAGTGTAGACACCGAGATCAAGCCCATAAACTTGACATTATCTGCGTTCAATTACCATCGGAGTATTGATTGATTTTGGCGGTTTTGATATGGAAGGATTATTGTGTCTTGTATCCGACTGAAATGCCAGATAAGCAGTGACGTAAGATGCCAAGGTGAGGACTGTGTCTCCGGTCACGACAAACAAATAAACAAACAAACAGAAACTGATGCGGAACGAAAATTAAGAAGAAAAAACAAAAACAGTGTTATTTGTTAAAAAAAGAAATTATTAATATTATTATTATTATTATTATTATTATTATTATTTTCACTCCTTTTGAGTTTTTCACCTCAGCGTTATCTGATGGTATTTCGCTGGAGGCTGAGTGACAACAAGTCTCCTCAGGTCTACAGGACTCTTCTGGGTATTCTGGCAGATTGCAGCCATGCAATAGTCTCAATTCTTCCTCTGATTTCCAGATTCTCCAGTCTTTTTTCCAAGCTTTTTGGGACCGTTCCAAGTGCCCCAACTACAATTGGTATCACTTTGACTTTCATATTCCATAACTTTTTCAGTTCTCTGGCAAGGTCCAGGTATTTATCCATCTTTTCGCTTTCCTTCATCTTCACCCTGTGGTCTGCTGGAACTGCCAAATGCACCAGTTGACAAGTTCTTTCTTTTTTATTAATCAACACTAGGGATGGTCCCCTGACTGGGATAAGGTGATCCGTCTTTATTTCGAAATTATTATTATTATTAGAATTATTATTATTATTATTAATGAGTTTTTCACACCTGCCGTAGGCGGTGATTCACTGGAGGCTGTGTGACAGCAAGTCTCCTCAGGTCTCTTCTGCGTATTCTAGACACCTACTCATGGACACACTAATGTTGGCCGACCAGAAAATACTTATGTACAAGATCTATGTACGGACACTTGATGCCGGGCAGAGGAATTGACAGTTGTGATGACAGATAGTGATGAGAGAGAGTGATGAGAGAGAGAGAGAGAGAGAGAGAGAGAGAGAGAGAGAGAGAGAGAGAGAGAGAGAGAGAGAGATGATGTTTGACATAATAGGTTTCAGTTATTAGATATATATGTGTAATCTTCATTAGTTCCCGTCTCAAACCATAAAAGAGTCACAAGGTGTTCCAATTAACACAAAATATCGCTACCAATCTTTCAAAACTTTCGGTATTAAATAACCCACTGTGGTTGATGTGCCGTAAAACTAAACAAACAATAAATAAATGTGAAAAATATGGGGATGATTTGATAATGTGTGAAAATTGTCGACATTTAAAGGGTTGCAGTTATTAAATATATATCTGTAATCTTCATTAGAACATTCAAATAAGAATTTGCAGGGTGTTAATTCAATGCTGACATCCATACTTATATAATGCATTAGGTTATCCAAAAGAAGGTAACCTAACAGAAAATATTCAGTCGGGGAAAAGACAAGTCAGTTAATTCAATATAACATTTAATTATATAACATACAAAGGAGCAATGTAGTTCCCGTCTCAAACCATAAAAGAGTCACAATGTATTCCAATTTACACAGAATATCGATACGAATCTTTTAAAACTTAGCCGGCATTAAATAACCCACCGTGGTTGATATGCCGTAAAACAAAACCAAACAAATAAATAAATTCTGAAATTTTGATTGAAATCGAGAAAAAAATGCTGGAGCCGTATCTAGATGAACAGACAGACAGATAGACGGGCTTTTGGTGAACAACATGTTGACAGAGGGAGGAAAAAGAAAAATACATCTGTGTTTTATCGGTCGTAAAAAAGATTGAGTTCATTTAGATAAAAGCTAGATATCGTGTACATGGCTTTGATTAAAAGAATCGATATTTTCATTTACACTGGACGCCATTATAACATGCAAATATGCAATTATACATAGCTGAACACCAAGATATTATATATATATATATATATATATATATATAAAGAATTATTCATTAAATCGAATGATCACGCATAATAAACTTTATTTACAATTTCATTTGACTCGTCCTTCGACAAGCAATATCATTGTAAATTAGAACTAATTTGAATTCTGTTTGCTCATCTAATTTAACATGGCAGCCGTTCTATGAACATGCAAATTGTATCATCTTTCTCCTGTGCAATTACCCTGCGTTCAGTCGCATCTGGTGATAATGCTATGAAACTGAATGCGCGCTTGCACTACTGTCGGTAATCACCATATATGGTATCTCAAAAAAAGAAAATGTTAAAAAAAGCTATGGTTAGCGGAATGAGAGAAGGATACCCCCTGGACTGAATAAAGGTTGGGTTCAAAGTTCCGTGATGGATCGCCCGATTATGACAAGTATAATAATTAACACAGCTTAACACCTGTACCCCAGCTATGGTTAGCAGAATGAGAGCAGGATACCCCCGTGGATCAAATACAGGGTCGGGTTCAAAATTCCGTGGTGGCTCCCAATTATGACAAGAATGATAATTAACACAGCTTAACACCTGTACCCCAGCTATGGTTAGCGAAAAAAGAGCAGGATATCCCCGTGGATCAATATATATATATATATCACCGTGAAGTTTTGTATATTAAAGCCGAGAATAAAACGTATAATACAAGTTCAGACAGGATATGACGCGGAATTTATAAAAGAGTAAAAAAAAAAAAATGATTCATAACCTCGAACCCAAAGCGACTGAGTAAAGAAGGCAATCTTTTAATAATTCGCCACGACTTCGAGAACGAGAGTAGAAACAATCATAGAATACTGATAATACAAAAGGTATTGGCAATGATGATTGAATGATAACGAAATTATGATTAAAATGACGAGCAATACTACTACTACTACTGCTGCTGCTGCTATGTTTATAATGATGATGATGATAACATTATTAATATTGTTATTTTTTTTCCTTGTGAAGCCAATTTTATTTCAAGATTTCTAGATAGATTTTTGTTTGTTTTACTTTAACTGTTGTTTTTATTTTGTGATTATTTTTCTGTTCGGTTCCATACAGAGAAAAGAGATAAGGCGTTTGGAAGAACGATTTCTAACTCTTGAGAGAAATTACAAAGAAATAAATTGAAATGAAAATTAAGAGAAAGAAAGAAAAAAATAATAATAAAAAGAAAAAAAAAGAAAAAAAGGAACAAGACAAAAACAAAACTTGGATTGGAATAAAAATTATTAAAAAAAAAAAACGAAAAACGAAACGAAAAACGAAACGATGTAAATGCTGTGTTATTTAAGAAAGTGATTTGCGGAAAATCTTGGAACGACTCTTATGGGGGAGGCAAAGAAAAAAAAATGCTTTTCTTAACGAAATTAAGTTTTAAAAATTCCATATAGAAATCTAAAAAAAAACAACAACAAAAAACAAAACAAAAAACAACAACAAAAACTAAAAACCAAAAAAAAAAAAAACAAAAACAATCAAATAAAACATGAAATGAATTTGAATCATACGGACAACTAGAGAATCGAAACTCTATAACGACACAAATGGAAAATATAAAAAGAAGATGGCGACGATTGAAAAATGATTATAGCGATAGTTAACTAATAATCGACATGTGGAAATAGAATTTTATTTTTCCGAAAAATAAAAATGAAAAAAATGAAAAGAAAAAAATAGGTATCAAATTAGAAAAAAAAAATTGGCTCTTTAATAAAAGAGCCAATTTTATAATAATAATAATAATAATATGCCAGCAGATCACAGGGTGAAGCTGAAGGAAAATGAAAAAAATAGACAAATATCTGGACCTTGCCAAAGTTATGGAATATGAAAGCGAAGGTGATACCAATTGTAGTTGGTGCACTTGGAACAGTCCCAAAAGGATTAGAAAAGGGCTTGGAAAGTTTGGATATCAGAGGAAGGATTGAAACCATTCAGAACACTGCACTGCTGCAATCTGCCAGAATACTCAGAAGAGTCCTGGAGACCTGAGGAGAATTGCTGTCACTCAGACTCCAGTGAAAGACCATCAGCTAATACTGATGTGAAAACTCAAAAGGTCCAGATATTTGTCCATTTTTTTTCATTTTCTTTTAGCTTCACCCTGTGATCTGTTGGCACTGCAAAATCCACCAGTTGACAAGTTCTTTCTTTTTTGTTAATCAACACTAGTCTTGTCTTCTTGCTGGGATAAGGTGATCCGTTTTTATTTCAAAGTCCCAGAGAATTTTATGCGTTTCGTTCTCAAGAACAGATTCTGGTTTATTATTATTATTATTATTATTATTATAAAAAAAGATTTTTATGAAAGGAAAATGCGATACTTAATTTCTCAGTGATTATTTACTTTGTTTTTCCTTTTTTAATATTCATTTTCCTCCTTTGCCAAAAAAAAAAAAAAAAAAAAAATGAATGAAATAAAATCTGACTAAAATAAAGATTTGAAAGAGGATTAGATTGAAATCCCCACCAACAAAAATGAATAAATAAAAAAAAAGAAAGATAAAAGCGATAATTTGAAAATCGATACAAAAATAAAATCGAAGCAATAATAACAAAAGAAATAAAAATAAAAACTTAAACAGAATTATAAACGTAACTATAACATTTTTATTACTACCATCGTCACCCCACCCCCTTCACAATAACCTCACCTCCACAATCACCCTAACTTCACCGCCACCCCTCTCCCCATACCCCCCCCACCACCAGCAGCAGCAACTATAAAAGTTAATTTTTTATTATTCTAAATGGATTGGGTGGGTGGGTGTGTTGCCTCAAATAACAGTAATGGTTATAATGATATACCCATTAACAGAAATGCATGAATATATCTCTCCCCCCCCCAGCTATGGGGAAATAGTAGGTCAGACTGAGTTCTTTAGCCTTAGTTAGGAAACCAGTCTAGAAGAAGGAAAACTATGAACTCAAGCCAGTATTACACCGTTTAAAAAATTGACCTTGTGTGCGCTCTTGTGTAGGGATTGGATATATATATATATATATATATATATATATATAGTATGAACAAAAAGTAATAAGACAATCAGGAATATTTCTTGTATGTTGTTTATTCTCAACTAGTTTAGACCTTAGGTCATCGTCAGGAGAAAATTTCTTATTTGAAGAAATTGTTTATAGATTATTAGAAAGGGGGCATTATAGAAGAACTATAAAAATTGAAGTGTTTTTGAGGGTTTTACATGCTATTAAAATCCTGGTAGACGAGTGTGTTAGTAGTAGCAAGTCCATTTGTTCCATGAAGAATCTCTCTCTCTCTATATATATATATATATGGGGGGGGGAATGTAGACAAACACGGGATGTTGTACAAGATGGATGTTTATTGTGGGTAGTGATGTCCAGGACGTTGGATTGAGTTTTTTCTTCAGCGGTGAACATTTTCATACTGGTGAGTTTGTAAAACACCCCGTGCTTGTCTAACTGTCTCCACATATTGTCGGATTAATTTCCTTTTATTTCTCCCATATATATATATATATATATATATATATATATATATAGCCATTGACAGATTCATAACATATCGTTTCTCTAGCTTAGTTACCGACGACTGCGGAGTCGGTGATGTCTCATCGTCTGATGGGGTAAGAGAAACACGAAAAGACATCTCGCCTCATTGACAGATAACAATGTGCAGGGTAGCTTCTTCGTTGTAGTAGGAACCAGGTCTTCTCGTACCTTTAAATGGTTCAATTGTTCTCCCTCCACACAACCACTGGTCCCTTCGCGTCCCTGAGAGAGAGAGAGAGAGAGAGAGAGAGAGAGAGAGAGAGAGAGAGAGAGACTCGGTTTCTTTTATTGGGGTTCATGGAACACCGAACCCCCACTTTCGCTTTGTGTGGTCGTCATCGTCTGACCAGGAAAAAAGGAAAAGATTTAAGCCAAAGGGTACATATGAATGACCAATAATAAACGTCAGTTTAAATAAAAAAATCTTTGTTCTTCCTGACATAACTGCTGCCAATTTTTGGAATTGGAAGCTCAAAATTTGGAGATTGTCTAACGTTAACATAGTCCACACTTGGAAAAAAAATTCAGAAAAATTGAAGGAGGGTGGGTGACAATTTTACTTTTTTCTGGATGATTTGACATCAAATTTACCCAACAACCATAATGATAAATAACATTCCTGAGACTGGTACAATATATCTTATCTTTCCAGAGTCCGATTCCACTGGAATCAGGGTCCGAAAGCTAAGTAGGTTACTTGGAATTGTGTAAAGAGAAAATGATATTAGAAAAAAATGCGGATCAGCAACCAAAGGACTCTGCTTAACACAAAGATTCTTCACTAAGGATCAACCAAAGGATTTTGCTTATCATCGAGGAACAACCAAGGACTCTACTTGACAAGGATTTTTCACAAAGGAACAACCAAAGGATTCTACCTAACACCGAGGAATAACCAAGGATTATTCACAAAGGAACAACCAAAGGATTCTACCTAACACCGAAGAATTACCAAGGATTTTTCACAAAGGAACAACCAAAGGATTCTACCTAACACCGAGGAATAACCAAGGATTATTCACAAAGGAACAACAAAGGATTCTACCTAACACCGAAGAATTACCAAGGATTTTTCACAAAGGAACAACCAAAGGATTCTACCTAACACCGAGGAATAACAAGGATTATTCACAAAGGAACAACCAAAGGATTCTACCTAACACCGAGGAATAACCAAGGATTTTCACAAAGGAACAACCAAAGGATTCTACCTAACACCGAAGAATTACCAAGGATTATTCACAAAGGAACAACTAAAGGATTCTACTTGACACAAGGATTCTTCACAAAGGAACAACCAAAGGATTCTACCTAACACCGAGGAATAACCAAGGATTATTCACTAAGGAACAACCAAGGACTCTACTTGACACAAGATTTCTTCCCAAAGGAACAACAAAAGGATTCTACCTAACACTAAAGGAACACAAGGGATCTCCACTGTAAAGTGCTCTCACCAGCAGCCTAAAAATGACCACAGAATCGTAACAAACAGCAATAATGATAAATAACATTAAAAATAGTAAGAGTAAAGCGAACAAAATATTAATAACATTAAAAAGAGAATATAATGAATGATGTTAAAACAAAAGAAAATCCGTCTTAATGATGTTTGTTAAGAGAGGAAAAGAAGAGAGAAAGAATTGTTAGCTGTTGTCAAGTGGGATCCCTATGGAGTTGGACACGAGAAACGTGCAATAGAAAAGAAGAAAAAAGATAGCACGAAAAAAAAAAAAAAAGATTAGAAAACTCCCAAAACACCAATAATTATAATAATAATGATGAAGAAGAAGAAAAAGAAATAACAGTCTATGCGTAATATTGGGTTGGGATCCACGCTAGCATATAAAGAAGAAGATGTAAAAGGAGGAGGAGGAGGGGAGGTGAGTAGTAGGAGGAGAAATGATAGTCTGTAGATCATATTGGATTGGGATCCAGTCTCCCGATCAAAGAAGAAGAAAAAGAAGAAGAAGAAAGAAGAAGAAGAAAGGGGGGTTAAAGAAATAGTCTATCTTCCATATTGGATAGTTATCCAATCCTCGCAATGAAAAGAAGAGAAGAGAAGAAGAAGAAGAGGAAGAAGAGAAAAAGAAGAAGAAGAAGAAGAAGAAGAAGAAGAAGAAGAAGAGGAAGAAGAAGAGGAAGAAGAAAGTTGTAAAAGCAGGTGAAAGCAGGTGAAAGGAGAAAAAGTAAAGAAAGTGAGCAAATTAGACAAAAAGAATTCCAACAAAGCAATGATGATGATGATGATAAAAAAGAAAGGACAAAATAAGAGGGAAGAAGAGTAATAGATGAAGAAAAGTGGTCCTGAAAGACAGAAAGAAAGAAGAAGAAGAACAACAAGAAAAGAGGTACCGAAAGAAAGAAAGAAAGAAAGAAAGAAAGAAAGAAAGAAGAAGAAGAACCAGAAGAAGAAGAAGAAGAAGAAGAAAAGAGGTCCTGAAAGAAAGAAAGAAGAAGAAAAACAAGAACCATGAGAACAAGAACAAGAAAAGAGGCCTTGAAAGAAAGAAAGAAAGAAAGAAGAAGAACAAGAAGAAGAGGAAGAACAAGAACAAGAAAAGAAGTCCTGAAAGAAAGAAAGAAAGAAAGAAGAAGAAGAACAAGAAGAACAAGAAGAAGAAGAACAAGAAAAGAGGCCCTGAAAGAAAGAAAGAAAGAAAGAAGAACAAGAACAAATTGTGAAAGAAAGTGAAAGGAACAACAGTAGAGTAAAGAAAGCGAAGAAATTAAATGAAAAGAATTATAACAAAACAATGATGATGATTATGATGATGATGATGATGTTGTTGATGATGATGCTGTTGATTGCGGGAGTTTTGGCAGGATAAATCATTTTTGTTTACGCATTCCGTTCGGATTTAGATGAACAAAAAAGTAGTTGTTGTGCTCGTTATCTGAATTTGGTTCTCGCGGTTATATTTCATGTTGTTTGTTGTTGGTGTTGTTGTTGTTGTTGTTGTGTATTTTCCCGCTTTTTTGTTATTTTTAAAAATTTCGTTTTTGTTTTGTTATTTTTGTTGTTTTTTTTGTTGTTGCTTGATTTAATTCATTTCATGTCATTTTCGACCCTATTTTACACTAGTAAACGTATTAAAAAAAGAAAAAAAAGAAGAATTATTTATTGTTTTTCCGTAATTTGCTCGCTCAAAGGTAAATACTGGAGAGGCTGAGAAAGACAGGTAGGTAGGTAGATAGATAGATAGATAGTTTGACTATTTATCTATTTATATTTCGCTGATAAAGATACGGAAGAGACTAAGACAGACAGAGAGTTACCGAAGAGGCTGAGACTGACAGACAGACTGATAGACAGACAGATAGATAAATAGTTTCACTATTCGTCTATATATATATATATATATATATATATATATATATATATATATATATATATATATCTGCTACATACAAGGAAGAGACTAAGAGAGTTACCGAAGAGGCTAAGGCAGACAGACAGAAAGGCAGATAGATAGATAGTAAAGAGAGGGAGATAGAAAAAATATGTTAGAATATATTACCATATCTATCTATCAATCTATCTATTTATCTATCTATATATCTATCTATCTATTCTTCTTCTTCTTCTTATGAGTTTTCACATCGGCATTTGCTGATGGTCTTTCACTGGAGTCTGAGTGACAGCAAGTCTCCTCAGGTCTCCAGGACTCTTCTGAGTATTCTGGCAGATTGCAGCAGTGCAGTATTCTGAATGGTTTCAACCCTTCCTCTGATTTCCAAACTTTCCAACCCCTTTTCTAATCCTTTTGGGACTGTTCCAAGTGCACCAACTACAATTGGTATCACTTTCATGTTCCATAACTTTTTCAGTTATTATTATTATTATTATTATTATTATTATTATTGAATAAACGAAAGTTAGGACAGTGATATCTCCCATCTACTTTGTTTCTTTCCATTTTTTTCAATAGCTTTCTCTCTTTCTTTCTATATTTCATATAAAAATATCTTTTTACTTCCTTCCTTTCTTCACATTCTTCAATTAAAAAATTCATTCTTTCTTTCTTTCTTCAGTTTTGAAACATTCCTTCTTTCTTTCGTTCTTTCTTCAGTTTTGAAACATTCCTTCTTTCTTTCTTTCTTTCGTCAGGTTTAACACCTTTCTTTTACTCCCTTTCTTTCTGTTTCATTCTACAGTTTTATACGTTTTCTCTTTTCCTTTTCTTTCTTTTTTTAATCGTTAATATGTGCACTCTTTTAGATAGATAGATAGATAGAGAGAGAGAGAGAACAAGTAATGAAAGAACATGCAACAAGAATTGAAAAGAGAAAAAAATGAACCCCACTGGGACATTAGCCTGTCAGAGAAACAAAGATGATAGACGGTGAGATGAAACAATGAAAACGAGGCTCTAGAAGTGAAGAATTTCGAAATAAAGGGGGTGGGGGGAAGATGGTGGAATTTTTCAGAATGGGGTGGGGAATGAGGCTGAGGTACAAAGGGAAATCAGGCGGACACTAAAAATCCCTTAAAAACAAACAAACAAAAAGTAAAAACAGAAAAATCCTATAAAATGTGCAGGTTTCGTTCCAAAAATTTTATTTTTTTAAAAAGCAATTTAAATCGCTATTTGCTTCGTTCATTTTCTCTTTAATCTTTACTTTCATCAAATAGCAAAAAAAAAAAAAAATATTTAAAAAAAAAAAAATAAAATAAAAAAATAAATAAAAATAAGAATATAAAAATACTTAAGTCAATAGTTTTCAAATTTTGTAAAGTTATTTTTTTTCTCGTTTTTATTATTGTTCTTAAACTATTATAGATATTTTTTTTTGCTTCCTGACAGATAATTTCATATTTAACTATAATGTTTCTTTCTTAATTTTATTAAAGCTTTAACATGAAAAAAAAAAAAAAAAAAAAAATGGACGCCATTTTGAAACTAATTTTTCATTCACTCGTAAAGCAATATTATTTAATAAGGGAACATAAAAGAAGAATTATCCGTTTGATTATTATTATTTTCCTTTTCTTTTAAAAAAAAATTCCAAAACTTTGTCTACATGTCACAAATTGTTTCATGCTGCCAGTTTATGGATTTTAACAGTTTATTTACATTTTAATACTTAACATTTTTTATTTACTATTTAAAAAAAAGAAAAAAAAAAGAATAGCTATTAGATGTACCAATTAAAGCAACATTTTAACTGTTGGATGAGTGTGTAGCGCAAATTTATTGGCATGGCTAGTATCGTTCGAAACCCAAGTGAATTAAAATCTGCATTTGTTTAAAAATGTATTTTTGTATTAATTCAAATCGTCAGATTTAAAACAAATCTATAATCTTCCCGTTTCCGGATTCTTTGTTGATATTTTATTGTAAAAGTTTGGAGCAGTTTTGTCAGTCTTATTTTTTCAGTTAGATGATTGGTTGCTGTTTAATAGCATACAAACCCTTATGGGTTATCTAAAGATTTGTTTAATCCTATGCTTTAATGGTTATAGTCAAAGGAAATGGACTCGTCGACCGAGTTCAAATCCTGGACGAGGCTGTTTACATTTCACATAACACTAATACCCTTATATATATATATATATCTTATTATAATGGAGATTGTGTGTTTTTTCTGTCTGTAACCGAAACTATATTACTACTCAAGTCACAATTCCCTTAATTATTTACGTCAAATTCTCCATGATTTCATTATTTTAAACCTTCAGTTATTAATAAAATTGTTTTACATTATTAATACTGTTGACCATATCTACGTACTAATAACATGCAATTGTATTTATATATACAACAAAATAGCGGTTTACAGTTTGAACGAGAAGGCTAATTTGCATATTGATATTTAAAATTTTATTTTAATAAATATGTGCTTGGTATTATTGATTTCTAATTGTTTGGTTTTATCTTAAGAAATATAAACAAAAATCTCGTGGATAAATCTTAAAAGAAATTTATTTACAAGAAGAAATAACTGTAATATTATCCTTTACTTCCTATTTTAACTAAATAGTTAAATTAGGAAAATTTACCAATGAAAGAGGGGAGTAATGGAAAATGATGGAATAGTTAGTTTCAAAGTTGTTCTATTTTTCGATTATACCCCCTCTGTTCCAAATATTTGTATCTGCATTCTTAGTTTCATTAGCCTTTCTAATTTAATATGATATTTTATTATATCAAAACTTAAATACTTGCACCCGGAGGGTGCATATATTTGCTAGTATATATAATATATAATTCACACACACACACACAGATAGATAGATAGATAGAAGGGTATGAAAACACACAATATCAATAATGGAGATTCGCTTCCGGTTTTTGTCTAACAAAAACTACGCCACTGTTTACGTCACATTACCCAAAATCGTCATAACATAGAATAAATACACTCAAAATTTGAGCATGCAACATTAGACAGTCCTCATTGTTTTTTAAAACAAGTTTTAATACATATTTAAAGTTTACATTTCAAATTGTTTTATTTTTTTAATCCTTTAATGAAGTTGATGATTTTACTTACTTAGGGTACAAACTCGCTGACATTGAATTTTTTTACTCCCACCCCTCAGGCAATATGTTTCAAAAATCCATTTTTACAACGCCCGGAGGGTGTTTTTTTTATTTTGTCCTAGTATAATTAGTTATCATTATATTTATACCAGTAACCATTATATTTATACCCTAATTATATTTTTATTTAACTTTAAAGGATAATAAGTTATCGGATAAAATTAGTGAGTGGATTGTACTGAACTTTGGTCTTTGCTAGTTTTCACCAATTTTCCTTCATAAAAGGACGCGTATAATGATTGTACGTGTAATGATTAGAGGTTTTAAAATATTCACTTAATAAATCCTGTCTGTGATATCATGAATTGTTTGCTCTTAAGTGAATCCAATTAAATATCCACGTGGTTTGAACGGTGAATAAATTTGCTGAGCAAGACGAGCTGCAACAGAACTCATCCATTTTAATCCGACGTATCCCACGGGGAATAAAAATGTTAGACAACATGGAGTCCAAAAACTCGAAAAACCAAAATAGTGGCCAAAGGATCAGTTGCAACAAACACCGACCTCGTCACAACCGCCATTACAGACACCATAGTCCGTCGCCATCACCGCTGTCGTAACCGCCGCCATAACCGTTGCCAACACCAGCCACCACCGCCAAGCCAGAAATTATCATATTAATAAGCAAAAAACAGAAAACAAAAATAAACAAAAACAAAGAAAAACAAAAAAAAAACAAAAGAAAAACAAATACAAAAAACGCCATCTGGGCGGTGTAAAAATATTTTTGAAAGATATTGCCTCGGAGTGGGGGGGAGTTAAGTAAATAAAATCATCAAATTTATTAAAGGAGTAAAACAAAATATTTTCTGTTTCCCTCAAATAAAATGTTGCGCGTATCTATTAATTATTAATTAAATAACCGCCCTGTCGGCTGGGGCATTAGAATGCACCAACTGCACCTCTGCAGAGGGGTAAGACTCCCCCAATGGGGCCACCTGTTGGCCGTGGGTGGCGACCCGTGATGCTTAAGGATAGAGCCCAGGTGCATGAGCAGTTCATGACTTGCACCACTCCACTTTGGCCCTATCTTGGGCACCCAGTGAGAATCTAACTCACTATCAATGGTCTGCAAATCTATCTTGCTAACCATTACACTACGTAAGGCGCTCTTCTACTAAGCTTAGCTTAGATGTGGCACATGGCTAGAAGTATGGGGTGCCCAATGAGAATCGAACCCACTATCAATGGTCTGCAAATTTAGCTTGTTAACCATTACACCACACGAGGTACCCATGCCACACGGATATAAACGCGTATTAAGGAGGTGCATGGTGCAATGGTTAGAGTCGTAGGAAATGGAGTCGTCGACCCGAGTTCAAATCCTGGACGGGTCCGTTTACATTTCACATAACGCTAATACCCTTGAGAAAGGTATGAATTCAACTCTCGCTCCAGCTATGGGTAAATAGTAGGGCAGACTGAGCTCCTTAACCTTGATTAGGCAACCAGTCTAGGAGAAGGAAAATTCTGAATTCAAACCTCCGCTTAAGAAATTGACCTCGTGTCGTATCCTGCTCGTGTGGAGGGGTTTGGTAAATATATATATATATAAAAGCGTATTAATGTATAGATTTTGAATTTTAAGATTTTAAAAGTTAAAACGTATACAGTTTCTGTCTCGATACGTTATTCTTTTATCATAGCTCGTATGAGTTTCCTGTGTGCCTACATAGTACTCATGATCTTACGTTGTGTGTCTGTGAGTTTTTCGTTGAGGGCAACATTAAACACGCAGAAACCATTGAGGTGTTATGAAATGTTTCCTGAAGACGTATAAGAGTAAGAGATCTTGAAGTGGACTCGAGTGGAATTTCTTTTTCGTTTGCTGTCGAAAGTTTCTGATGTTGAAACAAGAGCTAAAAGTTACCGTTAGAAGAAAAAAAAAAAAAAAAAAAGAAAAAAGAAAAAGAATGGTAATGACAAAGTCACGTCTACATAGTGGAAAATAGTATTGTTTTTGATGTATCGTTCAAATATAAATTAATAAAGATAACGCTCGTATATATATATATATATATATATATATAATATATATATATATATATATATAGAGAGAGAGAGAGAGAGAGAGAGAGAGAGAGAGAGAGAGAGAGGGGGGAGAGAGAATGACAATAATAAAATACATGACGTGTATTTAGGCAGCAAATTCTAAGTCACACACACACGTATACACACATACCCTCATATATATATATATATATATATATATATATATATATATGTGTGTGTGTGTGTGTCTGTCTGTGTGTCTGTGTGTGTGTGTGTGTGTGTGTGTGTGTGGGAAGAATTGAAGTGAATCTGACGGTATGTAGTATAGTAAGAAATTTGAAAAAAAAACAGGTTTAGATACAATGAGTGGTGAGTTTATTAGCCGATGCTGCAGTGTTTCGATCTGTTAAGTAGATCTTCTTCGGGGCATTTGTTGATATAAGGAAAAGTAAAGGAAATTTATAACAAAATAACGAGAAAAACTGCGATAGTCCTTGTTTATCAACCTCTCTCTCCCTCCGCCTCTCTCTCTCTCTCTATATATATATATTTTTATAGGCGAGAAACTGTCAGTAACCAAGCACTATTGACTTCATGTCCACTAGCTCAGTCGATAGAGCATTCGGCTAGAAACCACAAGGTTCTTAGTTCGATACCGACCCTCGTCAACTCAGCGTATGAGTAGCACAGGGATATATGCGGTAAAGTAAGGAGCTGATGATAGGTATGGCGCTCTACCTCAGACGCAAAAACAATCTCCTTGGACTAGCGCTAGTGAAAAGGGGATAGACTCCCTTGCCGATTGGCTGATACCGACTTTAGGCCACCCCGACTACTTACCTTATACCTTATCTTAGATTAACGTGTTATCTGTCTGTCTGTCTGCCTCTCTCTCTCTATATATATATATATATATATATATATATATATAAACACAAGGTGTGTCAAAAAAGTATCGAGATTGAAGCTGTATTTACCAAGAACAATAAATGTAACGTTAGTTTTTTTCAGATTACAAGGTGTGTCAAAAAGTACAGATTTTAAAGCTGTATTTACCAAGACAGAAATGAAGATTGAATGTAACGTCAATTCTTTTTCAGAATACAAGGTGTGTCAAAAAAGTGCCAAGTTTAAAGCTGTATTTACCAATATAGAAATGAAGAATTAATGTAACGTCAATTCTTTTCAGAATAAAAGGTGTGTCAAAAAAGTGCCAAGTCTAAAGCTGTATTTACCAATATAGAAATGAAGAATTAATGGAACGTTTATTTTTTTTTCAGAATACAAGGTGTGTCAAAAAGTACAGATTTTAAAGCTGTATTTACCCATATAGAAATGAAGAATTAATGGAACGTTTATTTTTTTTTTCAGAATATAAGGTGTGTCAAAAAAGTACCAAGCTTAAAGCTGTATTTACCAATATAGAAATGAAGAATTAATGGAACGTTTATTTTTTTCAGAATACAAGGTGTGTCAAAAAAGTGCCAAGTTTAAAGCTGTATTTACCAATATAGAAATGAATAATTAATGGAACGTTTATTTTTTTTTTCAGAATACAAGGTGTGTCAAAAAAGTACCAAGTTTAAAGCTGTATTTACCAATATAGAAATGAAGAATTAATGGAACGTTTTTTTTTTTTTTCAGAATACAAGGTGTGTCAAAAAGTACCGAAAATTGGGATACTCTTTTGACACACCTTGTATATATATATATATATATGTGTGTAAATATATCAGCATCTGTCAGTATGTTTATATAGTTCTGGGTGTGTATACATATGATCACGGATTCTGTGTGCTTTCTTTTGGTTGAAAAGTAAACACGCCAAAACCATTCAAGTGTCGCAGAAGAGTTCCTGAAGACATATAAATGCTATAATATTTGAAGTGGACTTAATTCTTTTTCACTTGTCAGAAGCTGAAAACTTTCAGATATTGAAATCAAAATTGAAAGTTGGCATACACTGGTTGGAAAAAAAAAACCAAAAAAAAAAACCCCCAAAAAAACCAAAAAAAAGACCCCCCCCCCAAATACAAAAAACACCAACAAAAACCCCCAAAAAAAACAAAAACAAAAGAACAAAAAACCCCAAAAAATACAAAACAAGAATAATGACATATTCTGACTCTTGTCTACTGAGTGGAAAATGTTATTTATCCATTTTGTTTTTATAGTATCGCTGAAATAAATAAAAATGAATAAGAATAAATGTTAAAGTAAGAACACTTATATAATATATATATATATATATATATATATATATATATATATATATATAAGTGCATTTTGGTAGCATTTTTTCTTTTATACAAGTTTTGTTGAACTGTACAGACAATTCCTGTCGGACAAATTTTTGGTTGACCGTTCCAATTGTCGGGCCATCTTTCTGGTGTCGGGTGTAACTGGTATAACAGTCCACCAAAGGTTTCAAAACGAGCGCTTTCGGCAATACAGTTTGCCATCCTCAGGTAGGAAACGCTCGTTTTGAAACCTTTGGTGGACTGTTATATCAGTTACACCCCGACACCAGAGAGACGGCCCGAAAATTGGAACGGATCAACCAAAAACTTGTCCAACAGGAATTGTCTGTACAGTTCAACAAAACTATATATATATATATTATATATAAATTGTTTTCTTCTTTAACAGCATTGTGTGTAGTATATATATATATATATATATATATATATATATATATAATATATATATATATATCTGTGTGTGTGTGTGTGTGTGTGTGCATTGTAAAACATATATCTCCGAAAGTATGTATCAATTAAGTGTTTGACAGTAAGGAGCTTTGCTGACGAAAATTCAGTCGAGTTTCGCTCCCAGCTAGAAGTACTGTTAAGTCGAGCCACACTGATGAGACGTAAACGTCGAAACACTGTGACTGTGGATGACATATATATATATATATATATATATATATATATATATTACGTTTACGACAAGAAAGTTCCCGAGACTGAAAAGAAGGTTCCCGAGACTGAAAAGAAGGTTCCCGTGTCGAGAAGTGTCCCGATTCCGACAAGAAATAACCGAAGAAGGCCGGAGGGCACATCGAGCGAAACATTGTACTGATAACAATGAAGATGAGGACAATAGTCCGAATAACGCAGATATATTTGTCGGAATGTTTTATGTACACACTTGTAACCACGTTGGGAGGTTACTTTAAGCCTTCCAACTTAAATATAACTTATTTACATTTTTTTACTGTTAAGTATTTCATCCGATAGTTTTCAAAACTGTCTTCTTAGATTCTTGTTCTTACAATTTTTCTCTGAATTGCATAAAATCTACCCCAATGGATTAGAAGAAAAACCTGAAGAAGGCAGAAGTGTACATTGCCCGAAACATTGTGTATGTGCATTTCACAATAAAGATGAGGACAACAGTCCAAAAACCTAAATAATATAAATTATCAAGCCTCAGCTCAAAATTTCAGACAAAGGGAAAAACTTATTTATCTATTTATTAAAAAAATAAATATTTCAAAATAAAGATGAGGACAACAGTCCAAAAACCTAAATAATATAAATTATCAAGCCTCAGCTCTAAAATTCAGACAAAGGGAAAAGCTTATCTGTTTATTAAAAAAATAAAAATAAACAAAATAAACAAAATAGAAAATAAATGGTAGTAAGAGTTAATAGAAGAAATATCTTTTTTAATTAAATTCATTCATTTACGACAAAATGTTATTATTCTTTATTCTTTATGATTTGGGATAACTATCATTTTCTTTATGTATTTGTTTTGGATAACACACACACATACATACATACACTCTCCCACACACATATATATTATTATAATGGAGATTGTGCATTTATCTGTCTGTAACCAAAACTACGTCACCACCAATGTCACAATTCCCTTAGTTATTTACGTTATATTCTCAATAATCTTAATCAGCACCTTATTAATAACAATGTCTCTAGCTGAGATAGATTTGCCTCAAAACAGCCCATGTTATTAAGGCATCCCACTTATGCGGGTATAACACAAGGGCGTTTGATGTGGGACCACCCACGAACCGAAGCTCATGGGATGGCAGGTGCAAAAAATGCGTAGATCCCATCAGCATTTCCCCCTCAAGGAGAGGGTACCTCAGGCACTGGGCAATAAACCTAGCCCTGCCCATTTAAACCAAGGGGGCAGGTGTTGCCTGGGGGGAGGGGAAGGCCCCCTGGGATCACACCATTAATTTACATTATTAGTCCAGAGACCAAAGCCACCAGACCCGCAAGCCCGTATTATCAATGTGTATTTACTTAATCTTTTTTTTTTTAACGCTGTTTTTGATCTGATAAGGCAATTCGTTTAAAAAATACATTACTCTATTTGCCAAAACATCCAATTGGTTTATAGACTAAGTTTTTAAAATCTGCCTTGACAGTTCGAGGAGAAATATTAAAAATAAAATGTTTACCGTAATTTGAAATTCCATTTAATATTTTGAACGTTTAAATTAGATCACCCCACATTTTTCTTTCTAGTAAAGTAAGTAAAAGTAAGAGTAAAGTCAACGGGGCGGCCTAAAGTCGGTATCAGCCAGTCAGCGAGGGAGTCTATCCCCTTTTCAATAGTTCTAGACCAAGGAGATTGTTTTAGCATCTGAGGTGGAGCGCCACACCTACCATCAGCTCCTTACTTTACCACACAGATCCCTGTGCTACTCATACGCTGAGTTGGCGGGGACCGGTATCGAACTAGGAACCTTGTGTTTCTAGCCGAACACTCTACCGACTGAGCTAACCGGCCCCTTCTAGTAAAGTAGTTAATACAAATTTCTCTAATCTCTCCATGTAACTCTAATTTTTAAGATGAATAAAAACGATAACATTTCAAGAAAGTATTATTTAAAAAAAAAGAAAAAAAAAAGAAAAGAAAACGCATTATGAGTTACGGTAAACAAATACATAAGTAAAAAAGAAAAAAAAGGTAGATATTCTATGTAAAACAAGACATTAGGTTCATAAGTTCCCAAAATTCACACTGAATTCTCCAATTGGACACATAACATAGTGGATAAGGCTGTTGGTTTCAGACAGTTCTAAGAGACCGTTATATCTAGGTTCAATCCTGGTCAGGGGCAGCAGTAACATAAAATAATGATTAACACTGCATTAACACCTATACCCCAGCTGTGGTTAGCGGAATGAAAACAGGATACCCTCGTGGATTGAATAAAGGATTAGGTTCAAAGTTGCATGATGACTCCCGATTATGACAAAAAGGTTCCCGAATTCGATAAGGTTCCAGAGTCCGACAAGAAATACCGAAGAAGACCGGCGGAGACATCGTCCGAAACGTTGTACAGATAATGTTGCAGATTAACTATTGTTTCAATTCTTTTGGCGCGAAAAGAAATTCAAAAAGACAAAGGAATTGAGAAACAAAGGATGTTCCAGACAGAAGTCTGGATCGAATAAAGAGAAAGAGTGAGTAAAGATTGGAGGCTTACTGCTGACCGGGTCAAACAAACTGTCCGGAAAAACAACAATAGCAGGATGACAAAGACTTCCTATTGACTGGTGACAAATCTAGGATTGCAGGTCACGCCGTACAGTTCCGGTGTAATTTGAATAGATCAGAGCATGCTGGGTAAAAATTGAAAAAGTGACGGTTAGACCGAGAGTTCAGCAGTTGAATTTGGTAGCCGCTAAGTTCAGTCACTCCCGTCGACTCTCCGAAGAAGAGACTCGTTATAACTACGGTTCATTTCACCACTCATCCAAGCCGGCGTTATCACGTCTCACACCTCCTTTCATACACGCCAACCGAGGAAAGAAAATAAAGTCCAGCTTTCTTTTGTATACCTGTGTTGGTTTTTAATCCAGTGTACTACACACCAGCGTTGTCAATTGATACAGTATATAACAATAACAATAAAGACGAGAACAATAGTCCGAATAATTCAAATAATAATAATTACCAAGCCTCATCTATTAAAAAAAATCAGGATAAAGTATTATAATAGCACGCCGAGTATGTCCTTCATTAATTTTTTGTTTTCATTAAAGCGAACGGAAGTTTACCTTCAAAAACATAGTCACAAACTTATATTGTCATCGCAGCCATTATGAAAGAAGCAGACGATAACGTTTCTATAAAAGCAAGATTGGATTTTACCTGAGAAACGCGGGAACGGCGTTGACATATTGTAAAAACTTGAAGAAAGGACGAAGCCTTACCTAAAAAAAAAGAAGAAGAAAAAGAAATAATTAGTGAGGTTTATTTTTAAATTGTAATTCATGAGACAATTTTGAAGAACAATTTTTTTAAACAATGTATTTACAAGGAGATGCTAAAAGTGATCGGTTTGATCTAAAGGGTGGTTTGAAATTCTTGTCATGCCTCCATATTGTTTTAACTTTCATCCATTTAAAAAGTCTTGTTTCCCGCCAATTTCCATTGTAATAATACATAGAATATATGTGTACATGAACAAATTCCTGGCCGAAACACGTGTTAGTAAAATAAAATAAATCTATTTTATCCATTCAGCATTTTCTTTCCTTTGTTTTTTTTCTTTCAACATACCGTCGTATTCACTTCCATTTTCAACTTACACACACACACATATTCTTGTAACGTAATATATATATTACATATTTGGAGGATATGTGCTTAATTGAAGTCATACCTAATTTTCAAAAATTAATTAGTTAATAATTAATGAATTTAGGCGGGCATCGAGTCACACACGGAGCAGTCTCCGATGTCTATAACGTTGCTGATGAGACCTAATAGGTCGAAATGTACGTTCAAGGATTGACATTTTCTCGATTTGTTTAGCCTTACATTTGAACACATATGCCCGCCTAAATTCATTAATTATTAACTAATTAATTTTCAAAAATTAGGTATGACTTCAATTAAGCACATATCCTCCAAAAATTGTCGGCTAAAAGCCATATCAAATAAACACAGTGTTTATTTACATACTTCATATATATACTGATACAGTGAACACACGTGTGATCGGCTGCAATTAATCGGTACCTCGATTAGTTCTGTGGATTTAACCCTGAAGATCCTTATGGTGAAACTCGAGTAGGTTTCTTTTGTATCCATTTTTAATAAATTTGCTCTACTTTGTATTGAGCACTTTGTATTTTTTTATATCGCTGACTTAACCCTGAATTTTGCACCTCCAACGATCGTGCCCATTTTCACCGGTAAGCCACCTTTTATCTTTATATATATTTTTTTATTCAAAATGAATGTTCACTCTGATGAAGGTCGATTCTTCTATGTGTGCGAAATATTTTCACACACATAAACTGACCGAAACACATGTGTAAGGGATATCGATTAAATTCATTTTATCCATCTACATTTCTTTTCTTTACTCATTTTTCCTCATATTGTCGGATTCAATTCCTTTTCCATTTTTCACACACACACACACACACACACTATATATATATATATATATATTCAGATATTCAAATAACTTGATCTTCCATCTGATGAGACTGGATTTTGGGGAGCTATATTAAATCAACTTTGATTTATAAAGGCCCCAATTTTGGTCGAAATAAATTTATTATGGAATTACGGTGTGGAGTTTTTCCTTCCTTTCTAAGATAAATATTGCTCTGTATATAATCTAAAAAGTTTATTATACATTGAGCTTTCTTTAGTGATTTAAAGATTCACTGTATTTATACATACTGGATCATACAATAATAATACAGTGTATCTTAGAAATCACATATAGAATCATCCCTTACTACCAAGTTTTGGATACCTCTCACTCATATATATGTGTGTGTGTAACCAAAGAACACGAAAACACGTTTTAGTCATGTTTGTTTAAAGAACAATAAACACAATTAATGAAATTGTTATTTGGCCTTAAAATAACGACGACTCTTAGAGAATTTAAAGAATGTTTGTCTTGGTTTGTAAAAAATGATAAATAAATCTATTAGAGAAGTACGGAATGGCGTACTTTCGTTTACGACTTTTTAATGTAAATATTTTATCATACAGTATATCCATTTTTAATGTGTTTTCATTGTATTTTAAATTTTTTTTTGCTTCTTTTATCGTTCATTGTTTATATTTATGCTCTTTTAAAAATCTCTTTCAAATATATTTTTAATGAAATATTTATTCATTTCACATCCTTTTATCATGATACAGGTGACGTTGCTAGGGTGATCAGAAATATATATGTTATATATATATATGTGTGTGTGTGTGTGTGCAGGATGTGCCAAAAGTAGGGTTACATTTACTTCATTATCTATTTGTAAATATATGTGTAAATTTCTAATAAAATTAAAATGTTTAAGTGTTAACTGTAACTCTACTTTTGGCTCCGTTTATATATATATCTTATTATAATGGAGATTGTGGGTTTGTCTGTCTGTAACCGAAACTACATTACTATACAAGTCACAATTCCCTTTGTTATTTACATCACATTCTCCCTTATTTTATTTTTATTTAAACCTCAATTATTAATAAAATTGTATTACATCATTAAGACTGTTTACCATATTTACATACAAATAACATGCAATTGTATTTATATATACAACAAAATAGCAGTTTACAGTGTGAATGGGAAGGCTAATTTGCATATTGATCTTAAAAATTTGATTTTAATAAATATATGCTTAGTATTATTGATTTCTAATTGTTTGGTTTTATCTTATTGAATATGAGCAAAAATCTCGGGGATAAATCTTAAAATAAATCCATTAACAAGAATAAATAACTGTAATTTTATTCTTTACTTCCTATTTTAACTAAATAGTTAAATTAGGAAAATTTACAAATGAAAGATGGGAGTAATGTAAAATGATGGAAGAGTTAGTTTCAAAGTTGTTCTATTTTTCAATCATATCCCCTCTGTTCCAAATATTTTTATTTGCATTTTTAATCAGTTTCATTAGCCTTTCTAATTTAATATATTTTATTATATTAAAAGTTAAATACTTGCACCCGGAGGGTATATATATATATATATATATATATATATATATATATATATATATATGTGTGTGTGTGTGTGTGTGTGTGTGTGTGTGTGTGTGTGTGTGTGTGAGCCACGTGTAACGATAGTGTTAACGTTTTATCTCTTTACCTGACATTGTTTTCGGATTTATTTATTTATTTTTTTTTTCAATTTTTTAAAACTCTGTTCTATTCAAGTATTGTTCAGTTATTTTCTAACTGTTAACTCTTAACACTTGTTCTTCCCCATCATTTCTTTCTTTCTCTTCATTTCTTTCTTACTGTTCCTTTAACCTGACCTCTAACTTCACGCTGAGCTATAAATGCAATAACAGAAAATAGGCCGGGAATATAATTCGAAGAGAGAGAGAGAGAGAGAGAGAGAGAGAGAGAGAGAATAAAGTGGTAGGGGTTATATATATGAAGAAATAAAAACAACATTTTAAATTGAAAAAGAGAAAGAAAAGATTTACAAAAATACAAAATAAATAAATAAATGAATGAATAAATAAATAAACGAAGAATAAAAAAGAATACGAAAAACAAAAAAGAATGAAAAAAAAACGAAAAACAAAAAAAAAAAAAAAAAAAAAAAAACCCAAAACAAACAAACGAAAAACGAAATTGGTGGGTATTTTACTTTCAAAGTCAATTTTTCCCGCCCAAAGACCATCTATGGAGTCCGCTCGGGGCCATAAATTTCATCAAACAGAATTCGGTTCGCGTAAAAAGCTTTTTATTTCGTTCTATTTGTCTTTATTGATTTTGTTTTACCCCCGATGTTGAAGATGAGACTGAATTTTTACCACGATGTTGAAGATCAGTGAAAAGAAAAACACACACACACACACACACACACACACACACACACACACACAAAGGAACAGATAAAAATTACAAAAGAAAATAAAGGGAAAGTAATATATATTTTATATATTCAAACACATGGTAGAGCAAAGAAAGATTGGTTGGTTAGATTTTACGGCATGTTAACCCTTGTTGGGTTATTTTTTGCTGAAGACATTTTGTTTTATTTATTCTTGAGGGGTACTCAATTTTTAACACATTTTTTTAGCCGATCAGCCCGACGTAAGCGGCAAAAAATCGCCTGTGCCACGCATCAAAGAATCGAACGCACAGGCGTTGTAATTTACATAACGGCTAGTTTGGTTTGTTTTACGGCATATCAACCTCAGTGGGTTATTTAATGCCGACAAAGTTTTGAAATAAAGTAATCATTAAATGGATACTCAGTTTTGTTTATAAACTTATGCTTTTCCATTTAACCCATAGATGGGACCCTAACAGGTACTACCACTCCAGGTCAGAGTAGACCAGGGAACAATAGTGATGAAGGGATGCTTCACATTCCCCAAACCTCCAGAACTGGAGCCTCACCATCAGATCGAGTTTAACGTCATTCCTAGGACATGTAGACCCTCAGCCACCGCTTTCTAGCATCCATATCATAAAAAGGGTTGGGGCAATCATATAAGTGCTAGGGCTTGACGTGACGAGCCGATCCCCTATTTTATGATCACCCCCACCTTTGAAGAACTCTCTAGTGAATACTAGACTATATAAACTCCCAATAAGTGTACCAATTATTCTAAGTAGAATAAAGCTTTCTCAAGTCTTTCGGTATTATCGCTTGTAATTGCAGCGGGATGTTTGTATAAAGCTAAAAGTTGAGAGATTCAATATCCAAATACAATAAAATAAATAATTGGAGCGTGTTCGTGCGAGTTACCTAGGCAGTTCCACAGTTTGTTTTTTATTAATTGAAAGAAAGGAAAAAATTGCATGCAACTTATTTCTTGAATGTAGACTTTCCATTCACCCATACTTATTTTTCGGTGATCGTTTCCCCCGCAAGCCAAAGAGATCTGCAATTTTCCAGTCACCGAAATTGAAAGGTAGCCAAACTATTTTTGTAAATAGGTTTTCATTACTTTTATTGAACGTTTTTCTTTCGCTCAAAGAATTTAGAGAAATACATAGATTTTTTTTTTTACCTTTTTTATTTATTTATACAGGATCTCTAACTCTATAAATAGGTCATAAGATACCGTATATACCCGTGTATAAGTCGACTTTTGATGTATGGACACAAATTTATCAACACAAAATCTGAAATACAAAGATTTTGTTCCTAAGCCTTTTTTAAATACAGGATCTTTAACTGTATAAATAGGTCATAAGATACCATATATACCCGTGTATAAGTCGACCTTATGATTTATGGCCACGAAGTCACCAATAAAAAGTCTGAAATACTAAGCTTTTATTCCTAAGCCTATTTAAATACAGGATGTTTAATTCTATAAATAGGTCATAAGATACCATATATACCCGTGTATAAGTCGACCTTTCATTTATGGCCACAAATTCATCAATACAAAGTCTGAAATACAAAGCCTTTGTTCCTAAGCCTTTTTAAAATACAGAATCACTAACTCTATAAGTAGGTCATAAGATACCGTATATACCCGTGTATAAGTCGACCTTTGATTTATGGCCACGAAGTCATCAATAAAAAGTCTGAAATACAAAGCTTTTATTCCTAAGCCTTTTTTAAATACAGGATGTTTAATTCTATAAATAGGTCATAATATACCGTATATACCCGTGTATAAGTCGACCTTTGATTTATGGCCACGAAGTCATCAACACAAAGTCTGAAATAAGTGGAGTGTTGCAAGTCATGGACTGATCAGCCACCAGGATTCCGTCCTTAAGCATCAGATTTTCCTATCGGGGGATTTTACCCCTCCGCAGAGGTGCAGTCGGTGTATTCCACAGCCTCAAGCCGACAGGGCGGAATGACTTGTTGATTCAAATTCTTAAAGTACGAAGGACTGTACTCTCTAAGAATCCTCGCCTGAAAAGATTTGGCCGACTATGGAATACCCGGGGGATATAATCTGGTATTTGTTTTCTCCCGACTGTCAAATTAACATAAGAAATAGTGACACTCAAGAGATGGTGTTGTTCGGATCAGGGTTAGTTCTCTAAAAACCCACCCCCGGGGGATTCACAAATCGTATTCATACAACCCCTGGACCGGAAACTCATACATAGTAACTGATTTTAAGATACCTATCCAAAGGACCAGTATCCCCAAGAGGTCTTGTTTGTTTTTATTTTTTTAATTTTTTTTGTTTTTATCTGATAGACCTTAAACCTCAAGGGCGGTAACTAGAATCCCAAAATCGAACACCATTAAAACTCTAAGACCTCTTATCTTATTCTACAATAGTGAAATCAATAATATTAATTTTAGAACAAAAATCGATAGCATTAATTTTAGTCGAGTAGCTTTTCTTAAAATAGGAATGGAAATTTCGCCACGCCTCCGCTCGATTTGGTGAAGGCAGACTAGTCACCAAAGAAAACTCCTTTTCACTACTTTTTATCCGTATGTGTATCCATCGAGTAAAAGCTGCCCATGACCTTGTGTCAAATCTAGTAAGTAAATGTAAAAAAACAAAACAAAAAACAACAGCAAAAAATGGCAAAAATAGTGATGCTGATAGCTTTTTGATTTAGTGCGTCCTGGGACGCACATATTTGCTTTGAATGAGTCCCCGGCAAAATTTATGGGTCCCAACCAAATGGGGACTAGAATATGCTAACTGTATCCCCTGCAGCTGGGTAAGATCCCCCTCAACCAAAAAGGGGCGTACCCCTTTGTAGTATCCGGATATACATTTAGCCTAAAGACACCGGCGGAAGTGAACACTGCCTATTGTATAATTGTTACAATGATTAGATTCATAGGTAAATGAATTACCCCTTTGTAAATAAAAGTAAAGTCGTCGGGGCGACCTAGAGTCGTTATCAGCCAATCAGCGAGTCAATAGCGCTAGACCAAGGAGATTGTTTTTACATCTGAGGGGGCGTCAGCTCCTTACTTTACCGCACAGATCCCTGTGCTACTATACGCTGAGTTGGCGAGGACCGGAATCGAACTAGGAACCATGTGGTTTCTAGCCGAACGCTCTACCGACTGACCCTTTGTAGTATACTGGAATTATATTCGGATAGATATTTACCCTGAAGACACCGGCGGAAGTGAACACCATCTATTGTATGATTGCTATAATATTGACATTGGACCCGCCATGAATAGGGCACCATGTGAGGCCCGAATTCACTCGTTATGGTTTTCTAGTGTAACTTGTTAACCATTACACCAAACGAAGCAGCCAAGCTATTTACCAAGCACAGCTTAGTTGCGGTACAAGGCACATTAAATGGGGCACTCTGTTAGAATCGAATTCTCTCGCTATGATTTGCTAGTTTAGCTTGTTAATCATTAATCTAGACGAAGGTTGTGGTTTGTTTTGTTTTGTTTTACGGCATATCAACCTCAGTGGGTCATTTAATGCCGACACAATTTTGATATAAATTAATTCTTAATGGATACTCAATTTTTTTTTATGAACACATTTTTCTATTTAACCCATAGTTGGGACCCTAACAGGTACTACCACCCCGGGTCAGAAAAGACCAGGAAACAAGGGGCGCTCCACATATCAACCTTAGTGGGTCATTTAATGCCGACAAAATATTTATATAAATTAATTCTTAATGGATATTCAATTTTTTTTATGAACACATTTTTCTATTTAACCCATAGTTGGGACCCTAACAGGTACTACCACTCCGGGTCAGAATGAGCCAGGAAAAAAAGGGCGCCCCACATTCCTCAGACCTCCAAAATTGGAACCTCACCATCAGATAGAGTTTAACGTCATTCCCAGGACATGAAGACTCTCAGCCACTGCCTTCTAGCACCCATATGATATAAAGGGTTGGGATTGCCATAAGGGCAATTGGATTGGTACAATCATATAGGTGCTAGGGCTAGACGTGACCAGCCGAATTCACTAGTTATGTTTTTCTGGTTTAGCTTGCTGATCATTAATCTAGGCGAAGGCGCCGACGAGTGTCAATATCAGCGCTAGTATGAGTTTAGAACCTAACAAAAAAAAGAAGATATTTTCGACAAATGAGACATTATTCTTTCTTTTCTCTGTGTATAAAAATGACCGAGGTGGTGTAGCAGTAATTCTATTCATCAAAAATCTTTTAAAGAAAAGCCTCGTCTCTTGCTGCTGCGACCGGGTCGAGGCAACGGGTGACGCGGCTTTGGTGGTGGAGTTAATAAAAAAAAAAAAAAAAGAACAAAAAAAAAAAAAAAAAAAAAAAAAGAAAAGAAAAAAAAGGCGGGCTTTTAGTCTAACCCAAGAAATTGTTCTTAGCTGACCGTGCGGTGGCGCTTTGTCTCGAAGGAAGGAAGTTGAGGAGCAAGATTAGAAATATCAATATTCAGCCATTGGATATCTAAATCAGTCGGTCGGACTGTGGGTCTACCGAGTCTGGTTAGTTGACTTTGCTGGATGGCGGGCGGGCGGGCGGGCTGGCTGGTTGGTTGGTTGGTTGGCGGGAAAGTGTGTATGTAGGGGAGGGTGAAAGGGGAAGGAGGAGGGATGAAGATGAAGGGTATCTGAATCGATCGATTGCATTGGCTGAATTGGTGACCGGTACTCTGACGCAATTCTTGGACGCACTAAGTGATATGGGAATGACATAGATGTCTTGGCACACGAGATAGCCCACAAAAAAACAAAAAAACGACAAATCAAAAACAAAAACCAAAAACAAAACAAAAAAAAACAAAGAAAAAATGGAAAGAGATAAAGAGAGACAGATAAATGTGAACACATTATTATATATGGCTGTGTTTGTGTGGGCGTTTTTGGGGGGAGGGTCGTTAAGAGAGAAAAAAGTGGTACATATATATATATATATATATATATATATATATATAAGGAATCCAAAACTGGTAGTAAGGGATGATTCTACATGGGATCTTCAAAATCACACTGTATGATTATTGCATGTTTTAGTAGGTGCAAATAAAGAGAGCTCAATGTATAATAATCTATTTTAGATTAATATCTACCTTTTAAAGGAAGGAAAAAGTCATAAACCATCTAAACGGTTTATTGAGTTTTTCCTTCCTTTCAAATATATATATATATATTTATTATTTTTTTTTAAAGGCAATTACAATGCGTATAAAAAAGTGTCCAATGTCTAATCAATTTCGAAGTATCTTCATCTTCAGAGACTGTTTTTGAAATAGACGCGGTCTTGTGTGTGTATATATATATATATAATTTTTTTTTGACGTTATAAACACGCGTCACATGGGTTGTTAGAATGCTACGCAAAAGAGATGTGATTTCCGTTTCAATTTCATTATTTTTTATTTTTTTTATATATGTATTTATGGAATGCGTATGTTAATTAATTATATATTCGGTGTTTAATTCTAACCTACTGTTTATGCGAGGGTGTAACTTAGCTATTAATAAACCTTCTCTAATTCTGAGATTACCAACATTGTATGTATATATATATATATATATATATATATATATACAGAGTGCGACAGAATTACCTCCTACAAGCAAAGGGTAATGGTAGCTCCATCTACAGCAGAGTATCCCTTATTCGCCATTACTACCAGGCCCACTCTGACCTAGTATGGTAGTGCCTGTTAGGTTCCTACCTACGGGTTGAGTTGGAAAATATGTTTAAAAATGAATTTAAAAAATGTTGAATTCCCATGAAGAATGAACAAGACAAAACGTCTTCGGCATAAAATAACCCAGCAATGATTAACATGCCGTAAAATCAAGCTACCAACCAACCGGCCAAGAATAAACCCCGCGACATTCAGGTCAATTTTACATCATAAACAAAATTGAACAGGACTTTCCCACCTCTCAGAACAACAATGAATAAAACAAAACGTCTTCGGTATGAAATAACCCAGCAAGGGTCGACATGCCGTAAAAACCAACCAGCCAACCAATCAATCCCGTGACATTCAGGCCAATTTTACATCATAAACAAAATTGAACAGGACTTTCCCTCCTCTCAGAACAACAATGAATAAAACAAAACGTCTTCGGTATTAAATAACCCAGCAAGGGTCGACATACCGTAAAAACCTACCAACCAACCAACCAACCAACCAAAGAAAACCCCGCGACATTCAGGTCAATTTTGCCTCATAAACTAAATTGGACAGGACTTTCCCCACCTCTCAGAACAACAATGAATAAAATAAAATTCTGCATAAAATAACCCGGCAATGGTTGACATGCCGTAAAATCCAACCAACCAACCAACTAGCCAGCCAACCAACCAACCAAGAAAACCCCGCGACATTCAGGTCAATTTTGCATCATAAACTAAATTGGACAGGAACTTCCCCACCTCTTAGAGCAACAATGGACGCGATAATTTATGTCTTTTCTCCCCGGAATAATATTCGCTGAGATCTTACATTACACTTTCGACCTTTGGCTCGTTAAAGTGCGCCTCCAGCCCCACACCAAACACTCCCCACCTTCCTGTCCCCACTCTTCCTGACCCACCCACAATCTCCGACGGTAGAAGTCGCTCTTTTATGATGGTGCTTAGTTCGCTCCAAAGATTTTGTAATCTGTGAAAGTCAGAAATTACAAAAGAATAAAATCTATCTGTCTGTCTGTATTAATTCTACCTCTCCTCCACACTTCCCAAACAATAACCGAGCAAAGGGTGTTCAGACTTTGGCCTATTAAGAGTTCAGAAGATGTATCATTATTTTATGTAATTAAGTATCTCGTAACTTTTATTATTATCGGAAACTGTTTGGCCCTGTCGGCTGGGGATGTAGAATACGTCGAATGCACCTCTTTAGAGGGGTAAAAAGCGATTGGTTAAATACTACCACTATTGTACCCGCCCTATCAACTAGGGTTGTAGAATACTGTTGTATACCCTTCTTTACTTCTTTACTTGCTTCTTTCTTACTCTATTCTTCTGGCCGTCTTTGGAATCTTATAACATCTTGTCTTGGTCTGGAATCTTCTAAGGTCTGGACTTTCTTGGGACTTCGTGTCTGGTCTTCCATTGGGGATTTCTCTTTATCAGAAGCCCTGTGTCATTGGTAGTTTTTAGATAATAACACAAGACTTCGATTTACTTTGATCATATTTTATTCTCGAAATCCCCCACCAGACTACCTGCGCAGATCGAGTCAGCCGCGTGTATAACACGACTTACCACCGTCGTGGTTTCTCGCCGACTGACTAAAATCTATTTCTAATCTAAACCGGAAGAGGGTCTCCTCCACCGATTCTCACGGTATCCACCGGAAGGTTAGGACTGAGGTCAAGCCTTGTAACTCATCCTTCAAGGCCGTGGGCTGTAACTTATAACAGCCATCTTTATTTCTACACTATTGCACATAAATATTAGGTATCTAATAATTATGTAACAATACGTCGAATGCACCTCTTTAGAGGGGTAAAAAGCGATTGGTTAAATAGTACCACTACTGTTCCCGCCCTGTCAACTAGGGTTGTTTGTTTTCCGGCACATCAACCTCAGTGGATCATTTAATGCCGAAATAAATTAATTCTTAATGGATACTCAATTTTTTTTTATAAACATATTTATCTATTCCCTAGACCCCCAGAACTGAAACCTCACCATCAGATTGAGTTTAACGTCATTCACAGGACATGAGAACCCCCAGCCACCCATACGATAAAACAGGTTAGGCCTGCCATAAGGGCAATAGGGTTGGGGCAATCATATAGGCGCTAGGGCTTGACGTGACAGCCGATTGGTGGGAGGGGGCCTCTCCGACTGCCCATCTAGCCCAGGTGAGGGCCAAAGTGGAGTGTTTCATACCATGGTCTGCTCAGCCAACTAGTTCGATACCGACCCTTGCCAACTCAGCGTATGAGTAGCACATATATCTGTGTGGTAAAGGGAGGAAGGTGTAGCGCTCCACCGCAGACGATAAAAAACAATGGACATACATTTTCCTTTTTTGGTTTGCCAGAAGACATTCCAAACCATACCGACAGAGGCGGACAGAAAATGAAGTCTCATATTATTAAATTATTGACAGGCTTTTGTTTGTGAGTATAACTATCAATAGAACGGCACAAAGTGGAGAGAGAGAGAGAGAGAGAGAGAGAGAGAGAGAGAGAGAGAGAGAGAGAGAGAGAGAGAGAGAGAGAGAGAGATCAGGAGAGAGAGAGAGAGAGAGACAGACAGACAGAACCAGAGGGAGAGTACGGGGGGGATCAGGAGAGAGAGAGAGAAAGAGAGAGAGAGAGGAGTGTGGAGAGATCAGGAGAGAGAGACAGACAGACAGATAGAGAGATAGAGAGAGAGGGGGGAATAATTGGGGTGAAGAAAAGGCGGGAAAAACAAGAAGAAAGGCGGGAAAAACAAGAAAACGGCAGGGAGAGGAGAAACCTAAATAAGAGAGGCAAGGAGGTGACTCGGAAAGTTAAGTAGATAACCTGGACAGTAGTCGACTAAATATACCCCCTCCGGGCAATCAAAGAGATTAAGACGTTCAGTCCTTTCGGGTTATTTGCAAACATAACATAATTATTCGACTAATTTTCAAAGAAATGTACAAATGAGTCTAAAACGAAGCGAGAAGATGTAACAAAAGAACATCGCACAACCTTCTTGAAGTTTAAAAACAATGATATATAAAACTATCATAGATATAGCCCCGACGGCATGCACTAACACTATGACACTAAACTGCATCTGACGGTAAGGCTACAGTTCTAGGGATCCGATTGACATGTAGTATTTTATATGAACTAGCAAATATATGCACCCTCCGGGTGCAAGTATTTAAGTTATAATATAATAAAATATCATATTAAATTAGAAAGGCTAATGAAACTGAATAAGAATGTAGATAAAAAGATTTGGAACAGAGGGGGTATGATTAAAAAATAGAACAACTTTGAAACTATTACATCATTTTCCCTTACTCCCGTCTTTCATTGTTAAATTTTCCTAATTTAACTGTTTAGTTAAAATAGGAAGTAAAGAATAATATTAGTTATTTCTTCTTGTTAAGGGATTTCTTTTAAGATTTATTGAAGAGATTTTTGCTCATATTCATTAAGATAAAACCAAAAAATTAGAAATCAATAATACTAAGCACATATTTATTAAAATAAAATTTTTAATATCAATATGCAAATTAGCCTTCCCATTCACACTACAAACCGCTATTTTGTTGTATATATAAATACAATTGCATATTGTTAGTATGTAGATATGGTCAACAGTATTAATAATCTTAAAAACAATTTTATTAATAATTGAGGTTTAAATGAAAATAAAATCATGGAGAATGTGACGTAAATAACAAAGGGAATTGTTACTTGAGTAGTAATATAGTTTCGGTTACAGACAGAAAAACACACACTCTCCATTATAATAAGATACTACATGTTGTCGTGTTGTTAGATTCAATATATGGAGAGCATGGGATCCTAGCACTACCCCTGCCACAAAGACAGCGTTCGTGCAATTTGTTTTTTAAAAATTATCTTTAAGAATATCCAAATATTTCTCTTTGTCCATAATACCCAAATTATCTCTATTACTTAGGAATACTTGGTGGCATATAACTAAAAAAAAAAACTCTTTAGAAAAAAGTACATACATTTGAATATAAACGTACGAGGGTAAGTCAAAAAAATAATGCCATTATTACTGGTTAGGACAGGTATAATTACCAACACAGGAACATAAAAATGTAGCTGGTCCTTTGTGTATCGCATCCCTACTTCTCCACATAGTCACCGTTTCTCTCAATAGCAATGTTCCACCTTCGAATGAGAGCTTGTACTACTGTCACGTAAATTCCGTTGAGTGTTCTTTGAGCCACTTCTTCGCTACAGAGTTCACTTCCTGAATGGCATTATTTTTTTTTTTTGACTCACCCTCGTACATTGTGCGCAATTCCTTAACTTTAGGAATAAAATAACCCCAGATGGCTTGACATGTCGTTAAAGTCAATCAATCGATCAAATAGGTAAGTATAAAAAAGGAAAAAAAAAAAAAAAAGAAAGAAAGAAAGAAGAAAATAAAATAAAACAACAAGAACAAAAAAAAAATAAAAAAACCCAAAAAACCAAAAAACAAAGAATGATTGTCTAAAAATAAGTTTGAATTGTAGTAAAAGCAATGACAGCAAATACAGATTTTGTTCTTCAAAGCGGGGGTGGGGAGATTACACACACACACACACACATATATATGTATATATATATATATATATCAGAGGGAGGTAGAGAAAAAGAGAGAGAGAGACATATATATATATATATATATATATATATATATGTGTGTGTGTGTGTGTATGTGTGTATATATTTACAAAGAAAGGGACAGAGAAGGAGAAAAAGAAATATATATATATATATATATATATATATATATATATATAGGGGGGTAAACTATAGACACGTGTTTCGAGGTATCACCTCTCATCAGTATAGTTATACGGTTTTAGCAGCTATATCAGAGAGAGTGAGAAAGAGAGAGAGAGAGAGAGTGAGAAAGAGAGAGAGAGAGAGACATATATATATATATATGTGTGTGTGTATATATTTACAGAGAAAGGGACAGAGAATGAGAAAAAGATTGTATATATATATATATATATATATATATATATATATATGTATGTGTGTGTGTGTGTTGTGTGTGTGTGTATATTTACAAAGAAAGGGGCAGAGAAGGAGAAAAAGAAATATATATATATATATATATATAATATATATATATATATATATATATATAAGGAATATAGAAAAAGAAAGAGGAGTTAGAAGAACTATATATATACACGTATACATATACATATATATTGAGAGAGAGAGATTATTTCTTGTCTTCGAAGGAGGGGAAAATCGCTTTTATTATTACGGACGAACTTGAGTGCAATTTTATTTTATTTTATTTTATTTATTCTATTTTTTTTATTCTATTTTTCAGCTTTATTTTATTTTTTATTTTATTTCTTTGGTTTGGGGTGGGGGTGGAGGAGCTGCTTTTTCCTTAGCAGGAAAATCCAAAATTTTGATTGAAATGTTGGCGACTTTGAGGATCCACAAGGAACGGCGGATGTGGTGTGTGGGGATTGGGCGCAGAGAGAGAGAGAGAGAGAGAGAGAGAGAGAGAGAGAGAGAGAGAGAGAGAGAGAGAGAGAGAGAGAGAGAGAGAGAGTTAGAAAAATTCGATTTTGCAAGGACAAGTGATATTGACATCAGAATCTACAATTCGTGATATATTTATTTCCGTACGACTATATATAACATATATTTTGACCTCAGTGGCTCCAGTGATTAAAAGGTTAAAGGCGAACGCACTTACCTACACACAAGCATGCAAAAACAACTCACACATCTATCTATCTATCTATTTTAATAATGGAAAGGAGTAACCTACTCGAGTTTCATCGATTGATTCTTCAGGGTTACTTTAAATTAATCGAGTTTTCGATTAATCCTAGGTGTTATAAACATGCCCGTTGGAATGGGACTTAACTTTAGTAGAGGATCCCATTCCAACGGGCATGTTTATAACACCTAGGATTAATCGAAAACTCGATTAATTTAAAGTAACCCTGAAGAATCAATCGATGAAACTCGAGTAGGTTACTCCTTTCCATTGTTAAAATAAATTTATGCTCTACATTGTATTGAGCACTTTGTATTTGTTTTTTCTCAACAGCCTCTGGATATTGTGCGCTTCCAACGATCGTACTTACACCCACCGGCAAGTTAATACTTATACATATACAAATATCTATCTATCTATTAAGATACTATAATAACTTGGAGCCATATGATTATTAATATTAGATAGGAATACGTGAAACTACACTGCTGGAGAAGCAAGGACGAGCTCATAAGCGACGTCCTCCAGTGGAAACCAGCACATGGACAAGCCAGTGTGGGCCGACCAGCAAAAACGTACGTTGACCAGCTCTGTGCGGATGCAGGATGCTGCATAGAGGACCTTCCGAGAATGATGAGCGATAGGGACGGATGGAGAGAGATTGTCATGATGATGATGATATTACTCTATCTGATGGTGGAGATGCAGTTCTGGAGGTTTGGGGAATCTGGAGCACCACTTTACCACCATTACTCCCAGGTCCACTATGACCCGGAGTGGTAGTACCTGTTAGTGTCCCATCTATGGGTTAAATAGAAAAATGTGTTTATGAAAAAAAATTGTGTATCGATTAAGAATGAATTTATTTCAAAACTTTATCGGCATTAAATAACCCACCGAAGTTGATATGCAGTAAACTAAGTTAAGTCGACGGGGCGGCCTAAAGTCGGTATCAGCCAGTCAGCGAGGGAGTCTATCCCCTTTTCAATAGCGCTAGACCAAGGAGATTGTTTTTAGCATATGAAGTGGAGCGCCACACCTACCATCAGCTCCTTACCTTACCGCACAGATCCCTGTGCTACTCATACGCTGAGTTGGCGGGGGCCGGTATCGAACTAGGAACCTTGTGGTTTCTAGCCGAACGCTCTACCGACTGAGCTAACCCGGCCCCCAAACCAAAACAATATCTATCTGTCTATCCATGTCCTGTTGTGGGAATCCCCGTGGCTTACTGCGACATCGTAGTGAGCAAGTTTGAACTCCTGTCACGCTATTACGTTCACTTTCGGTTTAATACCCTTGGGAAAGGTATGGAACCCCTGATGCCACCAGCATCACTATTGTTCCCGCCCTGTCAACTAGGGTTGTAGAATACGTCGACTGCACTTCTTTAGAGGGGTAAAACCCCGAATCCAATGAGGCCACCTGTTGGCTGTGGGTGGCGATCCATGATGCTTAAGGACAGAATCCTAGTAGCAACACTCCCTTTTGGCTCTTACTTTGGCTAGATGGGCAGTCAAAGAGGCCTCTCTGATCAATTGGCTGTTGACGTGAAGTCCTAGCACCTATATGATTGTCCCAACCCTATTGCCCCTATGGTAATCTCTCTACCCTTTTTATCCTATATTTGCTAAAAGGTGGTAGCTTAGGGTCTTAGTGTCCTGTGTACGAGGTTAAACTGCATCTAGTAGTGAAGTTCCAGTTCTGAGTTTTAAAGAAAATATTGAATACCAATAAGAACAAATAAAACAAATGTCCTCGGCGTAAAATAACACCAAGGGGTTGACATGCCGTAAAATCCAATCAGCAACATCAACAAAAAATATGGAGAAATACTTCTTTTTATGAGAAAATTTAAAAAAAAAATCTGCACGATTTAACGAAAGGAAGTGAAAGAGAAAGGAAGTGAAAGAGAAACAAAAAAGGAGAAAGAAAGGGAAAGAGAACAAAGAAGAGAAAGAAAGTGAAAGAGAATCAAGAAAGAGAAAGAAAGTGAAAGAAAGAGAAAGAAGAGAAAGAAAGAGAAGAAAGTGAAGAAGAAAGAAAGTGAAGAGAATCAAAGAAAGAAGAAGAAAGAAAGTGAAAGAGAATCAAAGAAAGAGAAAGAAGTGAAGAGAAAAGAAAGAGAAAGATGTGAAAGAAAGAGAAAGACGTGAAAGTGAAACAAAGAAAGAGAAAGTGAAACAAAAAAGAGAAAGAAAGTGAAAAAGAAAAAAAGAAGAAAGAAAGTGAAAAGAAACAAAAAAAAATTTAAAAAATGATTTATTGATGCTTGTAAAAAAATTAAAAAAAACACAAAAAAACAGTAACAGAATGATAGATGCGACTGCAGAAATAGAGAAAGATGCCCTTTGAAGGGTAATTGTTTGATCAATAATGTGATATATAAGCTCATTGTTAGAACGGAAGAAGTTAACAATAACGATAAAAGGATATACATTGGTGCCGCTGAAGTGAATCGGAAAAATAGATGATATAACAATAACCCTAGCTTTACCAACAGAAAATACGCTAACTGTACCACATTATATAAACATATATGGCAGATAAGAGACGAAACAAACAAATCTCCCATAATAAAATGGGATATTTAAAAAAAAGCTAAGCGTATAAAGAAGGTGATAATAGCTGTAGATTATGTCTGAAAGAAAAATTATGTATCTTGGAACATGCTGAAAATAATAAATTGCTGAAAAAAAAATGCGAATTGATCTCTAAGTGTAGACATATTAATAAATTTCTCCTGTGTCATTTAACACTTGACCAATTCCATAATTTATTTTCCTATATTTGGACTGCTCTGATTTCTAAAATAAATAAATGATTTTTTTCGTGTCAGTGTCCCGTGAATAAACACACTCATGCCATAAATACGGTTGATTATCCAATTTTTCTCTTATTTCCGTTTGATGATTGTATGATCCACAGGAAACCAAGTAATAGACTTTAAGAGTACACAATTTGGAGATCTTAGTTTTTTTTTTATTACCTTTTCTGTCGTAATAGTATCGAGTACATTGTAATGCACTTTTTCTTATTTGAATTGCTTCTATTTTTATATACTAGCTTTATCTTTCTAGTCTTGTATTAGTCAAAATACTTGAAACAATATAACTATATGCAAAAAAAAAAATCTATACATATATAAAGGGCAGTTGTGTGTATGTATGTCTGGAGGAAACTACAAAAATAAAACAATTAATGACAATGTAAATATATATATATATATATATATATTGGGGGTAGAATATGTGCTTAATTGAAGTCGTACCTAATTTTTGAAAATGAATTAATTAATAATTAATGAATTAGGCGGGATTTAATTAATTTTCAAAAATTAGGTACGACTTCAATTAAGCACATATTCTCCCAAAAATTGTCGGCTAAAAAAAAGCCATATCAAAATACATCGTCTGTTGTTTACTTCTCATATATATATATATATATATATATATATAACACACACACACACACACACATTCACGGCTGAACCTGCACAAAGGTGTCAGAATTAGGATGACCCAGAAAAAACAGAACCCAAATTATTTATTTATTTTTCCATTGAACTAACCTTAAACCCCAACCCCTAAGCCTAAACCCTAACCCTCCTCGTAAAAATTAAGTTTTATTACAAAATAATTTGGGTTCTGTTTTTTCTGGGTCACCCTGTATACATATCATTCACCATTGGATTGCAGTACCTATCGCTCATTGTGCTTATTGGGAAAATGTTACATGGGAAATTTGAGTACGTAAACCCGCATTTATTATTTTAATTCTTATTTTAATTCTTATTTTTTCATTTCTTATTTTCATTCTTATTTTTTTTCATTTTTTCATTTTTATTTTCATTTCTTATTTTCATACTTATTTTTAAATCACATATTACTCACCATTGGATTGCAGTACCTATCGCTCGTTGTGCTTATTGTGAAAATGTTACAAGGGAAATTTGAGTACGTTAACCTGCATTTATCAATAACACAATGATACCACTTTTTAAATGGAAACGGACGCAGTAGCAATAGTTTTATCGTTAATGTAATTAATGAACCCCTACCAACTGATTAAAGCTCGCACCACAAACAAGAAAAACCAAATAACAAAAAAAGAAAAAAAAGAAAAAAAAAAGAAAAAAAAAAGGATAAAAAACCCAGCAAAAACAAAAAGAACAACAAAGAACAGCAAGTACAACAAATAATTTCCCTGGAAGAAAGCAGGAACGTGTTCGAAAACGTTCGGGAACAAAATACGGGGGTACCTTCTCTACCATTTGGAGCCGCATATAAGAAAAAAATTACACGAGAGCTTGAATGTAAGCAAATGAAAATCATCAATATATATATATATATATATATATATATATATATTCAGTGCTATTCAACCGAACCTGTTTTAAATAACAACTTGCTGCCTATATATATATATATATATATATATATATATATATATATATATATATATATATCCGTCCATTTTTATTTTGTAGATAATATATTATTAGCGCTTACATCGATCGCTAGTGGTATTTTTGCTTCTACGCATTTTCATAAATGTGTGTTTTGTTTTCCGCATTGACTGTTCCCCCATTGTTCGGATGCATACATGTGTGTGTCTGTGGGTACGCACACGCACGCGCACACACACAGAGACGCACACAGTGCAGGCCGTGTGCAGAGCACGAGTTTTGTGCGTCTGCAACAAAGTGACTCGCCTAAGGACACACAAGTAAGTAATTCAATCATGCAATTCACACCGAATTCCTCCATGTTCCGGGGCCCTTGGTAACTAAGTGTTCATAGAAACTGAATGGAGTTATCTTTCCTTGTTTTATTTTATTTTTTTTTTGTTAGTTTTCCTTTTCTTTTTCTTTTCCCGCTCGTTTTATATTTCTCTATATGTGAAAGCCGATGGCCCCAAAGCTTATAGAGTGGCCTATTCTCTTAGTGCTTCTTACACTTCCATCTTTTAAAAAATAATTCTTTTTTCTGGGTGATATGATACGTATTTACAACAATATGCAGTATTTTTAATAACCTATACCAATAAATTGAAAGTGCTCGTTTGTCTGTCCTCTAAAAGTAAACTAGTTTTATATTTCTGGGAATGAGGTTTGGGGAATGTGGAGCACCCCTTCATCACCATCGCTCCCTGGTCCACTCTGACCCGGAGTGGTAGTACCTGTTAGGGTCCCATCTATGGGTTAAATAGAAAAATGTATTCATAAAAAAATTGTATTATCCATTAAGAATTGATTTATTTCAACACTTTATCGGCATTAAATGGCCCATTGAAGTTGATATGCCGTAAAACAAAACAAACCAAACCATCTAAAAAGTAAAAAACAAACAAACAGAAGCGAAAACCTCCGAGTTAGTCGTGATTGGTTGTTGAAGGCCTCTTTCTAATTGGCTGTTTGGTTAACGTCACCGTTGTTGTTTGAGGCTTAAATTCTTTTTTCTGGGTGATATGATACGTATTTACAACAATATGCAGTATTTTTAATAACCTATACCAATAACTTGAAAGTGTTCGTTTGTCTGTCCTCTAAAAGTAAACTAGTTTTATATTTCTCTATCTGTGAAAGCCGATGGACCCAAACCTTGGAGAGTGGCCTATTCTTGAACACTTATTTCTTTTTAAAAAATAATTTTTTTCTGGGTGATATGGTACGCATTTTTAATAACCTATACCAATAACTAGAAAGTGCTCGTTTGTCTGCCTCTAAAAGTAAACTAGTTTAATATTTCTCTGTGAAAGCCGATGGTCCCAACGCTTGTAGAGTGGCCTATTCTCATACACATAATTCTTAAAAAAATGTTTTTTTTCTGGGTGATATGGTACGCATTTTTAATAACCTATATCAATAATTTAATACCCTTGGGAAAGGTATGAATCCTACTCTCCCTCTAGCTATGGGTAAATAGTAGGGCAGACTGGACTCTTTAACCTTGGTTAGGCAACCGGTCTAGGAGAAGAAAAACTCTGAATTCAAACCTGTTGAACTCCGCTTAAGAAATTGACCTTGTGTCACATCCTGCTCGTGCAGAGGGGTTGGTAAATATATATATCAATAATTTGGAAGTGCTCGTTTGTCTGTCCTCTAAAAGTAAACTAGGTTACTTTGTTTTTTAACTTCTGAGCGCCACACCTACCATCAGCTCCTAACTTTACCGCACAGATCCTTGTGCTACTCATACAAGCTGGCGGGGCTTAAAGTCGGTGTCAGCCGGACAGCGAGGGTGTCTATCCTTTTTTTCACAGTAGTTTAGACACAAGAGTTAGATATGTTTTTTTTTATATATATCACCCTTTTTTCATACGATATGCAGAAAATAAAAACTAGAAAAGTTTCGTGATTGTAGTTGAAGGCCTCTTTCTAATTGGCTGTTTGGTTAACGTCACCGTTGTTGTTTGAGGCTTAAATTCCATTTGTATGTTGTCAATGAGTTCTCGGTAAGTGAGTTTTCTTGTGTGTGAGATGTGAGTGATAGGTTGTTTTTGGCAAGGTCTGCGTTCGCGCGGACACAGCTTCTGAATATGCATGAGAGTCGTTGGCATTCTTTACGGCGTTGTAATTACGAAGAGACAATTCAATTCCTTGTGTGTATCTGTGTGTGTGTAAAGCAACAGAATTATTGAATGGAATCAAGTTGGACACACATGCGACCAAAAATAGAGGATTTATTTGGATTATTTTTTTTACCTGTGTGTTTACAAAGATTTTGCATAGATATAGGTCAGCTTATAAGTGATAATCATATTTCATCAAATAATAATAATAAGCCAATGTAGAAAACAAGTACAACGAGAATACAAAGCTAGGCACGACTGGGTTGGGAAGGTGATCCACTGGGAATTTTACTAAAAATTAAATTTTGACCATACAACAAAATTCTATTTGCATAAACCAGAATCTGTTCTTGAGAATGAAACGCATAAAATTCTCTGGGACTTTGAGACCTGGAGACCTGAGGAGACTTGTTGCCACTCAAACTCCAGTGAAAGGCCATCAGCTGACGCTGATGTGAAAAACCCAAAAGGAGTGAATAATAATAATAATAATATGTAAAAAAAAAAAGCCCGGCCTAGACTGATACTTCAGCTAGTTAATAATAACTCTTTTAGTGTGATTGTATTTGAATTATAAGCATTTTAGTGTCCCACTGAACATGCGCAGAATTATTATTATTATTGTTATTATTTACTCCTTTTGAGTTTTCACATCAGTGACAGCAAGTCTCCTCAGGTCTCCAGGACCCTTCTGAGTATTCTGGCAGATTGCAGCAGTGCAGTGTTCTGAATGGTTTCAATCCTTCCTCTGATTTCCAAACTTTCCAAACCCTTTTCCAATCCTTTTGGGGCCGTTCCAAGTGCACCAACTACAATTGGTATCACCTTCACTTTCATATTCCATAACTTTTTCAGTTCTCTGGCAAGGTCCAAGTATTTATCCATTTTCCTTTAGCTTTGCCATGTGATCTGCTGGCACTGCAAAATCCACCAGTTGACAAGTTTTTCTTTTTTGTTTATCAACACTAGGTCTTCTTGCTGGGATAAGGTGATCCGTTTTTATTTCAAAGTCCCAGAGAATTTTATGCGTTTCGTTCTCAAGAACAGATTCTGATTTATGCATATACCATTTTGTTGTATGGTCAAAATAAAATTTTTTGCATAACTCCCAGTGGATCACCTTCCCAACACAGTCATGTCTAGTTTTGTATTCTCGTTGTGCTAGTTTGCTACATTCGCAGAGTATATGGTTTACAGTCTCATCTCTATTACCGCAAAGTCTACATTTACTATTTGTTGGGTCTTATCAATTTTCGCTTAGATATAGTTCGTCCTTATGGCATTATTTTGTGCAGCAATTATTAGTGATTCAGTTTCTCTTTTGAGGTTTCTCCTTCTTCTTCTTCTCATTATTATTATTATTAAAAAGAGTGTGCTGCTTAGAGACTAGCCGAATTTTTCTTTAACGCTATTAAATCAATTATTGCATCAATAACTTACGTTTCAATGAAGATAATACGTTCATCAATAGGCTTTG
>CM042151.1:374718-389718 GCA_023376005.1 Doryteuthis pealeii
CTACAAAATACATAGAACACAGTAAAATATACAGAGAGAGAGAGAGAGAGAGAGAGAGAGAGAGAGAGAGAGAGAGAGAGATACAAATGCATACAACACACTGTAAAATAATCAGAGAGAAAGAGAAATACATATGTATGCATACTACACACGCTAAAAAAGTTCTGAGAGAGAGAGAGAGGGAGAGAGAGAGAGGGAGGGAGAGAGAGAGGAGATATCTACAAAATACATACAACACAGTAAAATATTGAGAGAGAGAGAGAGAGAGAGAGAGAGAGAGAGAGAGAGAGAGAGAGAGAGAGAAAAGAGAGAGGGGGACCAATAAAATTATCATGATCTGTGACTCAAACCCGCATTAATTTTCAATTAATCTTTCAAGTTTAACTTTTTTCCCCCTTTTAACTTGATTAGATCTTTGATTTATTTTATTGGTTTACTGCTTTCTGTTAAATTCTTATTTTATAAACCTTTTCCAAATTTTCATCTCTTCTTTCTTTCCAAAACTATTTTTTTCTCTTTTTCTTTTGATCCCTTCTTTCCTTTTCTTTTTCTTTTTGGTTCTTTTGTTGTTTTTTTTTAATCATTAATCTTTCTTTAATTCTTTGCACTTTATCTATTTATTCCCCCACCCCGCTGTAATAAATAATTGAGAGTTACCTACCCTATTCTATGATTACCCCCCCCCCATTGGAGAACTCTCTAGTGAATACTAGACTATATAAACTCTCAATAAGTGTACTAATTATTCGTTTACTTTTAATCATAAAGTAAGGGAGGTAACTCTCAATTACTTATTACAAAGGTATTTCGTGTATTTGAATTTATAGAAAACGAGTTTCAGTTACGATCGTGCAAATGCATTTTAAAAACGCATTTCATAAAATCCTGGCATCAAACGATTAGAATAAGACATTTGAAACAAACGGGTGTAATAAGTAATTGAGAGTTACCTCCCCTACTTTATGATTACCTCCCCTTTGGAGAACACTCTAGGAAATATTAGACTATATAAACTCTCAATAAGTGTACCAATTATTCTAAGCAGAATAATGCTTTCCAAAGTCTATCGGTGTTATCGTTTGTTATTACAACTTATTCTAATTAGAAAAATTGGTATACTTATTGAGAGCTTATATAGTCTAGTATTCACTAGAGAGTTCTCCAAGAGGTGGTAATCATAAATCTAATGGAAGTAACTCTCAATTGCTTATTACATCTGTTTTTCTTTTTCTTTCTTTCTTTTTTCTTCTTTTTTTCTTTTCTCTTTCTTTCTTTTTTCTCTTTCTTTCTTTCTTTCACAAATCTTATATGTTTACATTTTCTTTCTTTCTTTCTTTCTTTCATTTGCAAAACTTCTTTCTTTACACTTTCTTTCTTTCTTTCTTTTTAATTCTTCTCAACCTTCACCCCTCCTCTCTCTCTCTCTCTGTATCTTTCTTATTTTGTTTTCTTCTTAATTCCTTTTTCTCGCGCTACCAAGGAAACGAGTGACGTAAGACAACAACCTAGACTCCGGCTCAGCGTAGCGTAGCGTAACACAACATCAAAAGGATACATTCTTTACGCTGTAAACTCTTCACCTTTTCCGCGTCTTAATGAAACTGAAACAAATGGCTGAGCCGACGCAAGGGGGCGCTGCTGTTGTAACATGGCGACGGCAATAATTCAGGGGAAACAAAAGAAAATGACGCTCGAACAGATTATCTCGAATAAAGCGGGCGATCGAAAAGAGCAGCTGTCGGGTCCGTGGACAATTAATTAGTTTTTGGCGAGGCAAAGTGTGAAGTGCCAAACAGAGAGATATACAATTGACCGGAAGTGACGTTTTTAATATGGCGTTCAATTAGTGGCTTTATGTTGTTTTATTGGTTGTTTTTTTTTTATGGTATATCAACCCTTGCGGGTTATTGAATGCCAAATATTTGTTTTAGGAGGATACGTATGATTTGTTTAGTTTTTTTTACGGCATATCAACCGCAATGGGTTATTCAATGCCGACAATATTTTAAAAATAAATTCATTCTTAAATCGATACTCAATTTTTTTTTATGAATACATTTTTCTATTTAACCCATAGATGGGACCCTAACAGGTACTCCCACTCCGGGTCAGAGTGGACCAGGGAGTGATGGGATGAAGGGGTACTCCATATTCCTTAGACCACCAGAACTGGAACCTCACCATCAGATAGAGTTTAACGAATTCCCAGGACATGAATACCCTCAGCCACCGCCTTCTAGCACCCATATGATAAAAAAGTTTGCCATAAATGCAATAAGGTTGGGGCAATCATATAGGTGCTACGGCTTGATGCGACCAGCCGATTGATTGGGGGGGGGGCTTTCCAACTGCCCGTCAAGCCTAAGTAAGGGCCAAAGTGGAGTGTTGCATGTCATGGACTGCTCAGCCACCTGGTTCCATCCTGAAGCATCACGGGTCGCCCCCTCCATTGCCAACAGGTGCAGTCGATATATTATAATACCCCAGCCGACAGAGCTGTGTATGATTTGTAAGTTAATAGTTTGTTACGTATTTTGTTTATCATGGATCTTGGTTGGATGGATTTTACGGCATATCAACCCTTGGGTTATTTTATGCCGAAGACGCTTTGTTTTATTCATTCTTGTTGATTATATATATATATATTTCGTTTTTAAATTCGTTTTTTTTTTTTTACATGGCGCTAATACCCTTAGGAAAGGTAAGAATCAAATTCTCCCTCCAGCTATGGGTTAATAGCAGGGCAGACTGGGGTCTTTAACCATGGCTAGTTAACCAGTCTAGGAAAAGGGAAACTCTGAATTCAAACCTGTTGAACTCCGCTTAAGAAATTGATCTTGTGTCGCATCCAGCTCGTGTGGAGGAGTTGGTATATATATATATATATATATATATATATATATTTACCAACTTTATTTATTTATATATTTAATATATATATTATATCGGTGGCGGCAGAATATATATATGTGTATATATTCTAAAAATAAATTGAAGGACAATTTGAAACGCCTCAATATTAATCTGAGTGCTTGGGAAAATCTAGCATCAAATCGGAGGGAATGGCGTAAGACATGTTTCGCTAGATTAAAGAGTTTAAAACAAAACTTCAAACTTTAAAACAAAAACATCTGACTCCCGCCTTAGAACATTTCATTTGTCAGTGTGGCTTCATAGCTCGCAGCAAAGCTGGGCTGCTATCACACTCGAGAAAACACAAAATGTCTTCTTGATAGCATGTACAACATACGAGGAAACAAATCAGTCACAGCTGATCCTCATCTATCGTTCACGATAGGAGAATCCACCATATATATATATATATATATATATATATATAATCCAAAAGTCCAGAGAAGAAATCTTCCTTACGACACAAGAGTTTTATTTTTAAAAACCTGTCGCAGTTTGAGAGCTCAATGTGTGCTCTTAATGTTAGAGTCACAGAGCAAATATATAAGTAAAGAAATAACAAAAAACTTAGAGGATAAAGCATTATAGTCTATTATATATATACTCCCTGAAATAGACTATAAAGCTAAATCTCTAAGTCTTTTGTTATTTCTTTACTTTATATATATATATATATATATATATATAATTATACCCCCCACACAACTTTCAAAATTTTTAACCGTCCCTAACGGCATCTGCGTTCATAAACATTTTAAAAAAATATTCTTTTTCGAACTTTTTGAAATTCTTTCTTGTCTCTAACTCAAAAAATAAAAATACTACTCTGATGAAGGTCGGCAAAATCTGTGTACGGAACATTTTATGCATTTTTCCTATTATTATCATCATCATCATTTCAACTCCATCTGATTATTTTAATAATGATAATGACGTAAATCCGTTTACATTTTGATAAACAGACCGAAACACATGTGTAAGTGATATCGATTAAAAGTGATATCGATAAAATTCATTTTTATCCATCTACATTTCTTTTCTTTACTCATTTTTTCCTCATATTGTCGGAATCATTTCCCATTCTCACACACACATAGTTTTACTATAAACTATAATGCTTCTGATTTTTAAAAATTAAAAATAAAATTTATTTCATTTTTAAAACAGAACATGCATTTTTCAAAAAATTTCAGCGGTTGAATTCAGCGTTCGTTTCTGTAAACAGTCTTTTTAACGGATATCTTTCTTCCCGTCTATGTCGCTCTTTGATGACGACCAACTTATCGATTTGGTCGAAACAGTACTGTCAGCAATTACATAACAAACATCATATGTTTTTTTCAAAATGTTAAATTTCATACTGTCGGATTAATTTCCATCTATTGTTCATATATATATATATGTGTGTGTGTGTGTGTGTGTGTGTGTGTGTGTGTAAGCTAAATTTGGCTTTAAAGAACCCACAAGGATTTATATGCCGTTAAAAACCGACCAACCAACCATCCAACAACTTTTTGAGTTATTTAATCGTTCGCAGATGTTGGAGTTCACACTGGATTTTTAGTGACGACAATGAGGCAATTGACCAGTTAACAATGGAGAAGAATAACGGCGGGAGCGGCCATTGTTGGAAGTGTTTGATTATACACAGACTGAAAAGTGGTCAACTCTGTACAAAATTATTGGCTGATTAGTTGGCAGGATTATAACGCTGATTGCTAATCGGCTTTAATGGACACGACGGAGATTATTACGCCGATTATGAAAGAAAGATATAATTACGATTACCGAATCAGAAACTACCATAAATCGTGGATGTCAGTTTCGTGAGAAAGCAATAACTTTTTTTCCCAGTAGACGTGAAAGCGAAAGTGAAAGTAAAAGTGAAATCAAAATTCAAAACATGTATTGGTTTGGTTTGTTTTACGGCATATCAACCTTAGTGGGTCATTTAATGCCGATAAAGTTTTAAAATAAATCAATTTTTAATGGATAATACAATTTTTTTTTCTTAAATACATTTTTCTATTTAACCCATAGATGGGACCCTAACAGGTACTACCACTCCGGGTCAGAGTGGACCAGGGAGCAATGGTGATGAAGGGGTGCTCCACATTCCCCAAACCTCCAAAACTGGAACCTCACCATCAGATAGAGTTTAACGTCATTCCCAGGACATGTAGACCCGCAGCCACCGCCTTCTAGCACCCATATGATAAAAAGGGGTTGGGCTTGCCATAAGGGCAATAGGTTGGGAAAATCATATAGGTGCTAGGCTTGATGTGACCAGCCGATTGATCGGAGGGGCCTCTCCGACCGCCCGTCTAGCCCAAGATAGGGCAAAGTGGAGTATTGCAAGTCATGAACTGTTCATCCACCTGGGCTATTCTTAAGCATCACGGGTCGCCACCCACGGCCAACAGGTGGTCCCATTGGGGGAGTCTTACCCCTTTGCAGAGGTGCAGTCGGTGCATTCTAACGCCCCAGCCGACAGGGCGGATGAATTGATTGATTGATTGGTTGGTTGGATTTTATGGCATGTCAACACTTGTTGGGTTATTCTATGCCGGAGATATTGTTTTAGTCATTCTTAATAGGTTCCCGAGTCCAATAAAGTTCCCGAGTCCGACAAAGAAGACCGGAGGACATATCAGCCGAAACGTTGTACAGAATACAATGAAGATGAGGACAATAGTCCGAATAACGCAGATAATACCAACTTTGGTTGGTGTCTGTATTTTGAAGGTTTAAAGGAGTTTTTGGCCGGTAAGGAGCGGGCGTGCGATCTGCTTAAAAAAATCCCCACCTAATGACACCGAACCTTACCGTTGAATTAAAACGTATAAATTATAGATCTATATAAATCTAGAGTTATTATTATTTATATGCTAAAAATGTTGTTCCTTAATCTTCCGGTCGTTATCATCTTGCAACACCTTCTGGTTAGAAATGAAACCACCTTAATCGTCCATGATGTAATGTAATTCTTATAAGTGTCGTCACCTCAACTAAATAATGGACCATTCCGTTTTTATCATATGACGATGGATAAATGAATTAAAACTTGCAAACAAAGGAATTACTTACTTTAACATTAATCCTGATTATCTGGTGTTGCTTATCCGCCAAAATTCTTATTTCGTATGAGTGTCGTCACATAAGCTAAATAATGGAACATTCCGTTCTTATTATATGACGATGGATAAAGAAATTAGGACATGCCACATCAGCACCAACACATGGGAGGCTTGCGCAGAAGACCGTGTGACCAGGCGACTCCTCGCCAAACAAGGAACGAAAGGAGTGAGAAGGAGAGGAAAGAAGCCGCCACAGAAAAGAGAGCCAAGAGAAAGGAGAGACAACAGCAACTCCCGCAAGCATCACTGTTTGTTTGCAGTCACTGCACCAGAGATTGCCATTCAAAAATTGGTCTGTTCAGCCACTCACGCACTTGCATATTTAAAAAAATGGACACTAACGTTATCGTCTTTAGTAGACGGAAGGATGCCGACAAAAATCAATTAAAACTTGCAAACAAGGGAATGACTTTCTCTAGCATACGTATATAATATATATATATATACGTATAAAATCTTCGCTGACAACAATCTCGGTCTAGTTTGCTGCTTGGCTACGTAGAACTACCAAAGAACTTTGGTTGGTGTTTGTATTTTGAAGGACTTTTTGGTCGGTAGGATAGGGCGTGCGATCTAGTTAAAAAATCCAATACCAATGACCCCGCACCTTACCGTTGAATTAAAACGGCAAGTGCCAAATTCGTGAAGTATATCTTTGTGTGTCGATCTGATCATGAAGCCTTGAGTAAGATCAAGGAATACTAAATAGTGGCAATTATTCTTTTTGCATACGTTCACCCGAGGTCTCCAAAGGGTGCAAGAAGTGCGGGCTGTATATTCGCATCGCTCAGAGCGTATTTATAATAATGAGGATAAATGAATATAATTATAACGAATTATTCTGTGTGTAGATAGTGGAAATATTTGGAAGGATACCAAAAGAAAAAAAAAGTAAAAAAAAGAAAAAAAAAAGAAAAGACAAAAGAGAGAGAATGGGAAAGTTGTGGTTAAGGCGAGAGAGAAGAAAGGAGAGAGAGAGAGAGAGAGAGAGAGAGAGAGAGAGAGAGAGAGAGAGAGAGAGAGAGAGAGAGAGAGGAAATATTGGAAGAATACCAAAAAGAAAAAAAGAATTAAAAAAAAACAGAAAGAGAGAGAGAGAGCGGGGGAGTTGTGGTAAGAGAGAGAGAGAGAGAGAGAGAGAGAGAGAGAGAGAGAGAGAGAGAGGAGGAGATGGGGGGGGGGCATACTTATATACAGATAGAAGGAAGGATACCACAAAAAAGAAAAGTAAAAAAAAAAGAAATGATAGAAAGAGAGAGAATGGAGAATTGTGGGTAAGGATATATATATATATATATATATATATATATATATATATATATATATAGATAGATAGATAGAGAGAGAGAGAGAGAGAGAGAGGACATACATATATACAGATAGATAGACAGAAGGAAGGACACAAAACGAAAACAAAGTTAAAAAAGACAGAAAGAGAGAGAACATAGAGAGAGAGAGAGAGAGAGAGAGAGAGAGAGCATACTTATATACAGGATACCACAAAAAAAAGAAAAGTACAAAAAAAAAGAAGATAGAACGAGAGAGAAGGGAGAGTAAGATAGATAGATAGATAGATAGATAGATGAGAGAGAGAAGGGTACATACTACAGATAGATCGACAGAAGAAGGACACCAAAAACAAAAAAAAGTTTAAAAAAACAGAAAGAGAGAGAACGGGAGAGTTGTGGGTATGGAGAGAGAGAGAGAGAGAGAGAGAGAGAGAGAGAGAAGAGAGAGAGAGAGAAGGGGGACATACATATATACAGATAGACAGACAGAAGGGAGGAGAGAGGGGAATGATAGTTATCATAGAGGGCAATATGGGTGAATATGCAAATGAACAAATGAGAAAACGCCTGATAAGGTTGATAATAGACTTGACACGAACTGGCCCATGCCCTTGGAATCAAAAGTGAAATTAATGATTGCTTTAGACAATGCCTAATGAAAATTGCCAGTATCTATCTAGCTGGTAACTATCTATCTATCTAGCTGGTAACTATCTATCTATCTAGCAGGTAACTACTATCTATCTCTCTAGCAACCAGTCTGTTCATATCTATCTATCTATCTTCTAGCTAGCTGGTATCTATCTAGCAACCATCTATCTATCTCTCTATCTATCTATCTAGCAACCAGTCTGTTCATATCTCTAGCTGGTAACTATCTATCTATCTAGCAACCAGTCTGTTCATATCTATCTATCTATCTATCTAGCTAGTAACTATCTATCTATCTAGCAACCAGTCTGTTCAATCTATATCTATCTATCTAGCAACCAGTCTGTTCAATCTATCTATCTATCTAGCTGGTAATATCTATCTATCTAGTCTATCTATCTATCTAGCAAACCAGTCTGTTCAATCTATCTATCTATCTAGCTGGTAACTATCTATCTATCTAGCAACCAGTCTGTATCATATCTATCTATCTTAGCAACCAGTCTGTTCATATCTATCTATCTATAATCTATCTATCTATCTAGCAACCAGTATCTGTTCATATCTATCTATCTAGCAACCAGTCTGTTCATCTATCTATCTATCTATCTATCTATCTAGCAACCAGTCTGTTCATATCTATCTATCTATCTATATAACTATCTATCTATCTAGCAACCAGCAGTCTGTTCATAATCTATCTATCTATCTATCTAGCCTTAACTATCTATCTATCTAGCAACCAGTCTGTTCATATCTATCTATCTATCTATCTGTAACTATCTATCTATCTAGCAACCAGTCTGTTCATATCTATCATCTAGCAACCTATCTATCTATCTAGCAACCAGTCTGTTCATATCTATCTCTTTCTTTCTCTTTCTTTCTCTCTCTCTCTCTATATATATATATATAGCTAGCTAGCTAGCTGGTAATTATCTATCTATCAAGCAATCAGTTAGTTGATATCTATCTATCTATCTAGCAACCAGTCTGTTCATATCTATCTATCTGTCTAGTTAGCTAGCTAGGTAGCTGGTATCTATCTATCTATCTATATAGCAATCAGTTAGTTCATATCTATCTATCTAGGTAGGTATTTATATATCTATCTAGGTTGTAATTATCTATCTATCTAGCAATAGACTGTCTGTTCATATCTATCTATATATCTGTCTATCTTGTGTCATATGTAATCTTTAACAAAGTCTGTAAGTCAGCTTCTTATATCTTAAGAGACATATGGTGGTGCATAAGCATCAAATTTTATCATCTGATACAACGAGAAGGACGTCCTTCCTATGTCATATTTTCATCAAACTTTGTGGATCCGCAGCGGGTTTGATAAGTCATTTGATGGCTCATGAGAGGAAAGGCTATTGGTGGAGTTATAGGATTGTGAGGGACGGCAATGATCTGTAAAGATTATGCTATTGCTATCTATCTATCTATCTATCTGTCAGTCAGTTCATAGTTATCTTCCTGTGCGCCCTGTCGTTGTGTAATGGATAGCAAGTTAGTCTCGCCGATCCATTATTACTTAATAGCAAGTTCGATGCCCCATAATTGCAATGTTGTATCACGTCTTACCCATGGTGACCGGATTGGATAAATACCTATCTTCCTCAATCTCTCTCTCTCTATCTCTACTCTTTTTAGGAGTAGGGAAGCTCTAGAACTCATTTTACAAAATGACAAAAATAAGATTACAAAAAGTTGCCATTTTTCGTGAACCCAACCAAATTTTGAGAGTTAAAAAATAACATGACTCCACCAATTTTTAAAACTGCCTTTATATATGTATAGATTTTCATATTTTACATACACACAAATGCCCTTTATATATGTATAGATTTTCATAGTTTCCACCGGACATACATACACACAAACTGCCCTTTATATATGTAATAGATTTTCATAGTTCCACCGACATACATACACACAAACTGCCCTTTATATATGTATAGATTTTCATAGTTTCCACCGGACATACATACCACAAACTGCCCTTTATATATGTATAGATTTTCATTAGTTTCCACCGGACATACATACACACAAACTGCCCTTTATATATGTATGGATTTTCATAGTTTCTACCGACATACATACACACAAACTGCCCTTATATATGTATAGATGGGTATTTCAGCTAGTGAATATATAAATCCAAATCCACACCTGCTTTAGTCAACCTACGCGTGTTATATATATATATATATATATATATGTGTGTGTGTGTGGAGAAAATTTAGAAACAAACACGGGATGTTATGATGGATGGAAATATATATATATATATATATATATGTAGAGAGAGAGAGAGAGAGAGAGAGAGAGAGAGAGAGAGAGAGAGAGAGAGAGTATCCATTTTAAGGCTTACCTTAAAATTAATTATCTGAAATATCTTCACTAATTTTCGTTCGTCTTTTTTGTTGTTGTTGTTTTGTTTTTTTTCACGCATGCGCTAAATACGAATCTAAACGTTTCCAGATGCGTCCATTGTCGCCATTTTAATAGTTACGAGCAAGCAGAGACACAGGAATCGAATGCAAGAGATAAACACTTTATCCTAAAATCTTAACCGCCCTGTGGCGTTTTGAGCGCCTATTAGTGTTGGTGGTACCTTTTCTGAATGTTATTGCGTTAATAGCAATGACTCGCTTGACTATTTAAATTTGACGGCGAGGATCTCGAGGTTAAAGACCCGGATGTCGTCGTGAACTGACACAGGAAATGTAGGTAACATGATTCTATAGTTGGTTGGATGGTTGGTAGGTTGGATTTTACGGCATGTCAACCCTTGGGTTATTTCATGCCATAGACGTTTTTTTTTAATTCACTCATGTTGAGTATACAAAAATTCACACATAGGGCCGGGTTAGCTCAGTCGGTAGAGCGTTCGGCTAAAAAACACAAGGTTCCTAGTTCGATATCGGCCCTCGCCAAGTCAGCGTATGAGTAGCACAGGGATCTGCGCGGAAAAGTAAGAGCTGATGGTAGGTGTGGCGCTCCAACTCAGACGCAAAACAATCTCAGTCATTTCATTACTATCTATTTCAGTATATTCATATCTATCTATTCGTCTATTTGTTCATATCTATCTATCAATTTCATTCTATTCATATCTATTTATTTCAGTATACTAATATCTATCTTTCTATCTATCAATTTCATTCTATTCATAGCTATCTATTTCAGTATACTAATATCTATCTATCAATTTCATTCTATTCACAGCTATCTATTTCTGAATACTAATATCTATCTATTTCCTTCTATTCATAGCTATCTATTTCAGTTATACTAATATCTATCTATCTTTCTATCTATCTATCAATTTCATTCTTATTCATACTATCTATTTCAGTATATTAATATCTATCTTTCTATCTATCTATCAATTTCATTCTATTCATAGCTATCTATTTCAGTATACTAATATCTATCTATCAATTTCATTCAATTCATAGCTATCTATTTCAGTATACTAATATCTATCTATCAATTTCATTCTATTCATAGCTATCTATTTCAGTATACTAATATCTATCTATTTCCTTCTATTCATAGCTATCTATTTCAGTATATTAATTCTATCTATTTCATTCTATTCATAGCTATCTATTTCATTCTATTCATAGCATCTATTTTCATTCTATCATAGCTATCTATTTCAGTATACTAATATCTATCTATCTATCTAGCTCTATTTCAGATATATTTATAGCTATATCTATTTCAATATATCAATATACTATCTATCTATCTATTTCATTCTATTTCATAGCTATCTATTTCAGTATACTAATATCTATCTATCAATTTCATCCTATTCATAGCTATCATATTCAGACTAATATCTATCTATCTATTCATTCTATTCATAAGCTATCTATTTCATATACTATCTAATATCTATTTCATTCTATTCATTAGCTATCTATTTCAATATATTAATATCTATCTATTTCATTCTATTCAAAGCTATCTATTTCAGTATACTAATATCTATCTATCTATCTATTTCATTCTATTCATAGCTATCTATTTCAGTATACTAATATCTATCTATCAATTTCATTCTATTCATAGCTATCTATTTCAATATACTAATATCTATCTATCTATCAATCTATTTCATCCTATTCATAGCTATCTATTTCAGTATACTAATATCTATCTATCTATTTCATCCTATTCATAGCTATCTATTTCAGTATACTAATAATCTATCTATCAATTTCATCCTATCATAGCATCTATTTCAGTATACTAATATCTATCTATCAGCTATCCATCTATCTATTTCAGTATAACTAATATCTATCTATCTATCTATCAATTTCATTTATTCATAGCTATCTATTTCAGTTATACTAATATCTATACATATCTATCCATCTATCTATTTCATTCTATTCATAGCTTCTATTTCAGTATACTAATATCTATCTATCTAGCTATCTATCTTTCTATTTCATCTTATTCATAGCTATCTATTTCAGTATATTCATATCTATCTATCTATCTATCTATCTATCTATCGACATATTCTGATGGCCTAAACGGAATGCCTGAGGATCTGTTGTGTCATTAGTGGCTCGTCACCTCCAGTTAAAGATCAAGATTTTAAATGGTGATTCTCAAAGTTGAGTTGCCCTCTACACTTAGAAAAATTATACGTCAAGTAATCTTATTTTTTTTTATTTCTTTACAATATTAGATTTAAAAAAAATCTGCAATACGTTTCTGGTCTCACTCTCACTCACTCTCTCGGTCTTCTTTTTTTTCTTTTCTCATTATCGACATCATTATCTGTCTCGTTCTTTTTTTTTTGTTCTTCTTTTTTATTTTTATTTTTTAAATACGCTCAGGGTATTTGTGATATCACTTAGAGCATAAATATGTCTTTTGCCTCATTTCTCAAGACGTATCCAAGTACATCGAGTACTTCCATGAATTTACAATGAGTCCCGTTTAAGTAGAGCCACTTCTACACCTTTATGGACGCAAATACGTTCGCGCGCGCGCGCAGAGAGAGAGAGAGAGAGAGAGAAGAGAGAGAGAGAGAGAGAGAAGAGAGAGAAGAAAGAGAAGCCGTGTGCGTCGACGGGGGAAGGACGGTTTTTCATCTTGTCTAGTGCTTTAGCGGTTCAATTTGCATATCTATTGAGTAGTAAAATTGAGTGGGGAGGCCAATTGACATGACATCGAATTTAGAAATGCATTTAAAAGGAAAAAGAAAGCAATGAAAAGATGGGAAGTAAGAAAAAGAGTATTGAAGAGATCAAAATGCTAGTCGTAGTAGCTATGCTGACACACGCATGCTCACAAAGAGAAATATATATATATATATATATATTTCTTAAGTAGACACGAATATGTCGTATGAGAATCTATGAAAAGACAAGGCAAGCACATGCACACTCGCACGCATTTGAATATATATTGGAACATTATTCTCAGTCTTTTCATATGTATGTACGTATGTATGTATATATTTATCTATCTATCTCAGTATTTTCATTATCTATATCTCTCTCTATTTCAGTCTTTTCATTATCTATCTACCAACCTATCTCACTCACCCCTCTCTCTTTGTCTGTCTGTCTGTCTCTCTATATATATCAGTCTTTTCATTATCTATCTATCCCTCTTTTTATTTCAATCCTTTCATTATCTATCTATCTACCAACCTATCTCACTCACCCCCTCTCTCTTTCTCTGCCTGTCTGTCTGTCTGTCTCTCTATATATATCAGTCTTTTCATTATCTATCTATCTATCTCTCTTTCTATTTCAGTCCTTCATTATCTATCTATCACCCACCTCTTCTCCTCTCTCTGTCTGTCTCTTTTCTCTCTCTCTCTATATATATATATGAGAAGTAAACAAACAAGCAATGTATTTTGATATGGCTTTTTTAGCCGACAATTTTTGGGAGAATATGTGCTTAATTGAAGTCGTACCTAATTTTGAAAATTAATTAATTAATAATTAATGAATTAGGCGGGCATACCTATTCAAAATGTAAGGCTAAACAAATCGAGAAAAATCAATCACTGTATGTACATTTCGGCCTATTAGAACATATCAGTCTGTTCATATCTATCTATCTATCAGTTTGTCCATATGTATCTATCTACCTATCAATCAATCACTCACTCAATCTATCTATCCATCTATCTATTTAGTCTGTACATATTCATCTATTTGTATATTTGTATATATGCCTGAATGAGTGTAGGTAAATAGATAGGTATTTACCCAACGTGTTCACCGCTAGTAGATTATGATATAAGGTTACAACTATGGGGCATCCAAACTCGCTATTCACCAGTAATGATCTGCGAGACTGGCTTGTTGACCATCACACCACGATGAGACCATCTATCTATCTATGTTGTAGAGTTGGCTTCTTTACATCAACATATAAATGTATATTTAAATGTAAGTCGTAAAGAAAATGACTGATGCTATACAAAGATTTCCATGCCGAGATTTCCGCGTAGGCGTGTGCATGAAAGTGCATACAGTTACAAGTAAATGTCAATCAGTCTTAGATTTTAAAAAAATATGATGTAACTTTCCTATCTAACTATCTTAGTCTGTTCATATCTATCTATATCAGTCTCTTCATTATCTATCTATCTATCTATCTCAGTCTGAGTCTCTTCAAGATCTATCAATCTATCTATCTATATCAGTCTCTTCAAGATCTATCTATCTATCTATCTTATTCGTTTAAATATCTATCTATCTATATCAGTCTCTTCTATATCTATCTATCTATCTATCTATATCAGTCTCTTCAAGATCTATCTATCTATATCAGTCTCTTCAAGATCTATCTATCTATATCAGTCTCTTAAAGATCTATCTATCTATCTATATCAGTCTCTTCAAGATCTATCTATCTATCTATATCAGTCTCTTCAAGATCTATCTATCTATCTCAGTCTCTTTAAGATCTATCTATCTATATCAGTCTCTTCAAGATCTATCTAT
>CM042151.1:392218-404718 GCA_023376005.1 Doryteuthis pealeii
GTTGGTAGGGCCTGACGTGACCAGCCAATTGATCAGAGAAAGAGCTCTCCGACCGATATATATATTATTATATATATATATATATATATATATATATATATAAGTGTATTTTGTATTTTTTCTTTTAAACATGTTTCGTCAAACTGTACTGATGATTCTTGTCGGACGAGTTTTTGTTCGATCCTTTCTAATTTTCTGTCCATCTTTTTAATGTCAGGGTGGAATTGGTGTAGCAATCCACCAAAGGTTTCATTACGAGCGCTTACGGCATGTCCATCTGCCATTTCAGGTGTGAAACTGATGGGATGTTTTCAGGTGTCTCGTTTTTAAACCAAGAGCAGTAACGTAGGAATTGTAGTGTGAGTAGTAGGAGTGGTAATGGGAGGTAGTAGGAATTGGTTGTAGGTTCAAACTACTATATATAATATATATATATATATATATATATATATCTTAGCCCTGAAGAGCATTAAGCGAAACTTTTAGTAGGTTCGTTTGACTCATTAGATTTATCTTATATATATATATATATATATATATATATATATATATATATATATATATATATAAAATGCCGATATAAATGTCTAGACACACTGAAGAGACGTGATACGTCGAAACACGGGTGTCTGTGGATGACATATATATATATATATATATATATATATGTAAAAATGGAAAAGGAATTGAATCCGACAATATGAGGAAAAATGAGTAAAGAAAAGAAAAGTAAATGGATAAAATGAATTTAATCAATCACTTACACATGTGTTTTTTTTTTCCCAACGAATTTTTTCAAAAAATAAATATTCACTCTGATGAAGGTCGATTCTTGTATGTGTGCGAAATATTTTCACACACATAAACTGACCGAAACACATGTGTAAGTGATTGATTAAATTCATTTTATCCATTTACTTTTCTTTTCTTTACTCAATTTTCCTCATATATATTAGGTATACCATGTATCTTATATAGTATAAGATTGTATAGTTTTATTTGATTCGATTCAATCTATCTCAGTTTATCTATCTATCTATCTAATATACATAGTTAATGGCTGAAGCAAGTATATCCTGCGCTCCATTATTCATTGTTCGCATCAGACTTTTAAATGGCGATTGCTCTCTACCCGGGAAAATTATCCGTCGAGGTTTTTCAGTTTTACATTTTTAAAATTTCTAATAGTCTTGTGATCTTTTCTTTTTTGTGATACTCTTTATCGACATCATTATCTGCTTCAGACTTCAGAGTTTTTTTTGTACATATTTTATTTAGAGTATAAATATGTATTTTGTTTGCAATTCTCCATCTATCTCGTTTTATTCAATATCTATCTATCTATCACAGTCTGTTCATATCTATATATCTATCTATCACAGTCTGTTCATATCTATATATCTATCTATCACAGTCTGTTTCTATCTATCTATCTATCTATCACAGTCTGTTTCTATCTATCTATCTATCTATCACAGTCTGTTCATATCTATCTATCTATCACAGTCTGTATATCTATCTATCTATCTATCACAGTCTGTTCATATCTATCTATCTATCACAGTCTTTCATATCTATCTATCTATCACAGTCTGTTCATATCTATCATCTATCACAGTCCTGTTCTATCTATCTATCTATCATATCTATCTATCTATCACAGTCTGTATCTATATCTATCTATCTATCTATCACAGTCTGTTCATATCTATCTATCTATCACAGTCTGTTCATATCTATCTATCTATCACAGTCTGTTCATATCTATCAATCTATCACAGTCTGTTTCTATCAATCTATCTATCTATATATCTCAGTCTGTTCCTATCTATCTATTTCAGTCTATTCATATCTATCTATCACAATTTGTTTCTATCAATCTATCATTCTATCTATCTCTATAACAGTCTGTTTCTATCCGTCTATCTCCACTTATTTATATCTATCTATCTATCTATTTAAGCCTATTTATAACAGTCTGTATCTATCTATCTCTATAACAGTCTGTTTCTATCTGTCTATCGATCTCAGCTTATACATATCTATCTATCTATCCAAAACAGTCTGCTTCAATCTATCTATCTCTATAACAGTCTGTTTCTATCTATCTATCTCTATAACAGTCTGTTTCTATCTATCGATCGATCGATTTATCTATCTATTTCAGTCTATCTATAACAGTCTTCTATCTATCTCTATAATGGTATGTTTCTGTCTATCTCAACGTATTCATCTCTCTCTCTCTCTCTCTCTCTCTCTCTCTCTCTCTCTCAAAAACAGACGCATCGTAAAATGATTTATGGTCATAAGTAAGATATCCACCATAGAAGAAAAGAATAAAGAAAAATAATTCCGAATAACGCTGGATTACCATAGCTAAAAGGCTATGAACTTGCTATGTACTTAGATGGGTGACCACAAAGGAACAGTAGGTACCGTTAGCAATCTAAGGCCTCCGCAAAGATAACCAAGAGATAAGATGATTTCAAAGTCATCCAAAAAGTAGAACGTATCTATTTAAAAATGTCACCCACTTGTATATATTGATTATTTGAAAAGAACACATGTCTTTGTATATACATTTATATACATGAACTTTATACATATATATATATATATATATATATATATTATATATTTGGCCTGATGATCTACTAAGCGAAACTATTAGTAGGTATATCTGACTCATTAGGTTTAACTTTATTATTTGCTCTACTTAGGTATTGAGCACTCTTTACTTTTTAGCTTTAGATAATCCTGGCGATTTTATATAACTTGTTTTTTCTTTTGGTCAAGTATTATAGTATCAACCAATTATTTTCGGTTGGTACGACAATCTTGGTCTTTTTTTTCCCAAATTCTTTTTTTTACCCAGGTGATGTTTGGTAGTATATTTTTACAATCAAACTATTTGCCGGTTTTTTTTCTTACTGCAAGAGTTTATCAACAAGTTTGGTATATATATATATATATATATATATATATATATATATATATATATATTGTAAATGCAAGAGAATTGTCTCCCTTGCCTTGCCCGGCTGTCCTATTGCGTAGGTACAAGACACCGTTTGACACCGGTAAAAGTCACGTGTTTGTGGGACGCGGGATTTTGAATCCAGTTATAAGCAGGAGTTGAATGAATCCTACTGTATATAGGTATGTAAAAATAGATAAGAAAAACAACAACATGGTGTTTGGAAGGATGATGTTTTACTTAGCCGACACTACAGCGTTTCGGTTTGTTCATCAAACCATTATCTACATCTATGTAGAAAGAAACTTCTGACAAGCACATGTTTGTAAGCCTTTGTTTTTTTTTTCTCAGTTTTCAGCGACGTCTATTCATACCTCAAATACGAAAAAAAAATTCAGTTTATCAAACATTTCTTGAACATTTGATGAATACACCGAAACTCTGTCTCGTCGGTTAAGTAAAACAAATTCCTTCTAAACACTTTGCAGCGAGTGTTCCTTCTCTCCACCACTGATGTTGTCTACAAGAACGACAAGGATGGACACAGTGTAGTACTAGTGTCATACAAATGCATCTCACATAATAGAAAAAGGTGATGACATATAAAAAGCACTTTGATTCACGAGTCCACGGCTGTCAACTTACGTCCTGGTTTTTTTATTTTTTTATTTTTTTACAATGTATACTATTTGAAAGATCATAGTATGCTAAAATATAACTTACACAATTCCTTACATTTTATTTTATTATGTCTTGGTTATTTCCTATAATTCTAACATGAACTAAGGGGAACCACCCTTGACTGATAAATTATTCATTTATTTATAGATCTACTAGAAAAAAAGAAGACGGGGTTAGGGTTAGTTTAATGGGAAAATAGATAAATAATTTATCAGTCAAGAGTGGTTCCCCTTTGTTTATGTTAGACTTATAGGAAATAACCTATGTTTTTATACAATACAATGTTATTTTTCGTATTTAAAAAATACAGTGGAAAATGATTTTTACTATAAAAATGCACTGGAAAATGATTTTTATTATAAAAATACATTGGAAAATGATTTTTACTATAAAAATGCACTGGAAAATGATTTTTATTATAAAAATACATTGGAAAATGATTTTTAATATAAAAATACAGTGGAAAATGATTTTTACTATAAAAATATATTGCAAATGATTTTTAATATAAAAATACAGTGGAAAATGATTTTTACTATAAAAATGCATTGGAAAATGATTTTTACTATAAAAATATATTAGGGTGTTTTTTTTTTGGTGGGAGGGCTGGAACGGATTTATTTGATATACGAGGAAATTGAGTTACGAGCGAAACGAATTAAACTCGTAACTCAAGGTACAACTGTATAATGTTTATGGCACTGTTAAAATCGGCCTTTTTTTTTCTTTTTTTGGTTTTCTTATAACTTCTATTGTTCCTGGGTTTTATTATGATCTAACCGATTTTTTTTCAGCAGTTATCTTTCGGCCGTTTCTCATCAAAGGGAAGTTACGGTAGGTCATCAATACAATAAATCCATACACATTGCATATAAGGTATGCAAATTCATTATGGTAATATAAGAATCTATGGATGATAAAAAGTGATAAAAATAGTAGAAGCGAAAAGAAACCTTGGATAAGATATTTGTTAATGTCAGATCTAAAAGGATTGAAATTATAATATTCAAACGGAAAAGGGGAGTTCGTTCCCCGTTTCCGCAGCTGGTCGGGTGAATAAGCTGTTTGAAATTTTTGATCATAAATTCTCCGAACTGATATGATGATAAGCGCATTTCCATGAAAATAACAGTAGAACACCCACCACATGAAGCAACCCTCTAAAGAAAAAAAAAAAAAAACACCTCTCGCAAAAACAATTCCCCTGAAAATAAAAAAAAACAAACCCAAACCAAACCAAACCAAAAAAAACAAAAACAAAAAAAAAGAAAGAAAAGAAAATTTATAAAGATAAAAATATAAATAAACAAAAATAAAACAAGTAAACCTACAAAAAAAAACAATAAAAAAAAGCAAAAACAAAAAAAACCAAATAAACAAAGGAAAAAAACCCTAAATAAACAAAATAAAACAATCCCTAAGTAATTTAAAAACCGTAATGAAAAAACCTCACTAAAAATTACAGAAAACAAATAAAAAAAACAATTATATACTTTTTAAAATAAAATATAGTTAACAACACCTTCGTCTGTCTGTCTGTCAATCTCTCTCTCGACTGAGAGTTTTTAAAGACTAACTCTTTTGTTGAGGGCTTGAAGGATCTAGTGACAGATTGATTCTAAGGAGGTAGGTAGGAGTAAGGAAAAGAGGTGTCATCTAGGAGTGGAAGTCAGAGATGCTGAAGAACGAAAGTTGGAGTTTGATGGGTGGATTGGCCCTTTTACTGCCTTTCAGGGGGTTGGACTATTGGAAAATCCCAGTTGAAACAAAGGAATAGCTAATATTTTTATGCCAACCGGAACCTACCCAGTTCCGGGTGAAATATTATCTAAGCTGAGTGTTTTGGGGGCTTCAGTAAGGCAGAGCCAGAGAGAGAGAGAAAGAGAGAGCAGTGAGACAGAGCCAGAGAGTGGTCAGAATGAGGATGAAGAGAAAATGACCTAAGAGACCAGCTGACTTCACTAAAGACGAATGAAGTACTTAGGAGAACAAAAGTCTTCACTTAGATTGGATCAGAGTGGAAACCTGGCCATGAAATGAGCCTAAGAATTGCATGAGCGATATTTTTCTGAACCCATGATTGTATTCTGGCCAAAAACCACTATTAGATGTCCATCACTCCTGCAATTTTTGTACCCCCAGCTTAAGGGTTTTAAATTCTCATAACTTTTGAACCACTGGGGATATTTGCATAATTAAAACAGTTTTGAACTCCATTTACACAGCTCTATATAACTAATATGATTAAATAACAATAACCTCAAATAAAAAAAGATCAACTGGGAATGCTAGGGTAAGGAAAAATGTATCAAATTTTTCAAATGGAGCCAGTCAGACAGTACTACACACACACACGCAAAAAAATTAATTGTAAATTTTTAACGAAAATTTCGATACTTATTTACCTTTAGATGAATTTATGTTTAAAATGTTTAAAATAGTTTTTTTCCAAAAATACATAAAGGGAGATATTTTTACTAAGTTCCCCCCACCCCACATCATATTTGATTTTGCAAAATCCGTACAAAATATATTTTACTCGTACGATTTAAAAAACATTTCTCTCAAGACAAGTGTATGAATAATGAAATCAGAAAATTTTGGAAACGTTTTGGTGGTCCCTACTGTCGTAAAACAAAACAAATATCTCAGTGGAGTGGACTGAATATGATGCTTTTTAAGTAATTATTCAATTTTTAAAACATATTAAACGTTTTATTTTATCTATTTAATTTTCCCAACCCCGTCAGGCAATATATATAAAAAATATTTTTGTACAGCCCAGAGGGTGTTTATTCTTGCTATTTACTTATGATATACATATAAAAAACAAGTACCATATTTGACGGCATATAGGAGGACATTGTTTTCTAAAATTTTGGCTCAAAAAATTGCCCTGCGTCTTATACATCGTAGGTGAAGTTTGAGACCTCCCGTAGGCCTAGGCTAATCTTCTCTATGATGCTCACTAACCCAGCTTACGTTCAGTACTTTTACCTACCCTAAACTCCATGCATCCTTATTTTATTGCTGGTATTGTTATAATCAAGGTTAATAGGAGCGTATAGTGGAGAAGAAAAAACACAGGTTTAGAATTTCATTATTAATTTCATTATTATTATTATTATTATTATCTTTTTGAGTTTTCACATCAGTGTTAGCTGATGGTCTTTCACTGGAGTCTGAGTGACAGCAAGTCTCATCAGGTCTCCAGGACTGAGTATTCTTGCAGATTGAAGCAGTGCAATATTCTGAATTGTTTCAATCCTTCCCCTGATTTCCAAACTTTCCAGATCCGTTTCCAATCCTTTTGGGACCATTCCAAGTGCACCAACTACAATTGGTATAACTTTCACTTTCATATTCCATAACTTTTTCAGTTCTCTGGCAAGGTCCAAGTATTTGTCCATTTTTTCATTTTCTTTTAGCTTCCCTCTGTGATCTGCTGGCACTGCAAAATCCACCAGTTGACAAATTATTATTATTATTATTATTATTATTATTATTATTTCCTGCTATTGAGATGTCTTGTGTATGCTTATTGCTTGCCTGTACTGCCAAATTGCTTTTATACAGCTATGTTTCTGCTTGTGTAATCCGCAGCTAGACTGTTTTCAACAATATATGCTTAAATACACTAAAAACATTTTTTTCCTGAATCTGAACTGCTGAAAATATGCCCGTGCGTCTTATATGCCGTCAAATACGGTAAAGAAAAAATGTAACTGTTTACCTCAATTTTTGTATGGGAGATCCGACATGTTCAAACACGTAAATCACTGAATGGACACTTACCTGTAAAGAAAAAGAAAGGAGAAAAAAATTATAATTTTTGCCGACATTTAAATAGAAACTGAGAATCAATATTCAACAAATACACACAAAACAATTGATTCAAAACACACACAACGCACATAAACGCGCGCGTTTGTGACTGCATGTATATGTGTATCTGGATGCGTGTATATGTACATATGTGTGTAGTGTAAATGCGTGTCTATATCTTCTCATGTAAGTATGTTGTGTAACTATGCATCCTAGTATCTCAGTCTGTTTCATATCTTATCTATCTATCTTCACGTCTGTTCATATCGACCTATCTATCCTATTACAGTATTCATATCTATCTATAATCAGTTGCTGTTTCATCTATCTATCTATCTATAACAGTCTGCTTTCTAATCTATCTTATCTATAACAGTCTGTTTTTCTATCTATCTATCTTATAACAGTCGTTTCTATCTATCTATAACAGTCTGTTTCTCTCTGTCTATCTAACTTATTCATATCTATCTATTTCAGTCTATCTATCACAGTCTGTTTCTATCTATCTCAGCTTATTTCATATCTATCTATCTATTTCAAGTCTATCTATCACACATCTGTTTCTATCTATCTATATAACCAGTTGTTTCTATTGTTCTATCTCAACGTATTCATATCTATCTATCGATCGATCTATTTAATCTAATCTATTCAGTATATTTATATCCATTTCAACTCTATTCATGTCTATCTCAGTCTATTCATATCAATCATATCTATATCTATTTATCTATCACAGTTCTGTTCTTGTTTCTATTCTATCTAATCTCAGCTCTTAGTATATCTGATCTCAATCAATCTATCCAATCTATATATTCCATCACCACACAGTCAGTCTCTCTCTCTCTCTCTCCTCTCTTCTCTCTCTTCTCTCTCTTCATAGTCTGTTCTATCTATCTATCTAATTAAAAAAAAAAACAGACCACCGTAAAATGATTTATGGTCATAAATAAGATATCCACCATAGAAGAAAAGAATAAAGAAAATAAATTCCGAATAACGCTGGATTACCATAGCTAAAAGGCTATGAACTGGCTATGTTACTTAGATGGGTGACCACAAAGGAACAGTAGGTACCGTTAGCAATCTACGGCTCCCCAAAGATTACCAAGAGATAAGATAATCTCAAAGTCATCCAAAAAGTTAGAACGTATCCATTTAAAAAATGTCACCCACTTGTATATATTGATTATTGAAAAAGAACACATGTCTTTGTATATACATTATATACATGAACTTATATATATATATATTATATATAATATATATATATATATATGTGTGTGTGTGATATGTCTTTGTCCTGAGAGCTACTAAGCGAAACTGTTAGTAGGTATATCTGACTCATTAGGTTTAACTTTATTATTTGCTCCTACTTAGGATTCAGCACTCTTTACTTTTTAGCTTTAGATAATTCCTGGCGATTTATATATATAATATATATAAATATATATATATAATACTTCATATATATATAAATTGTTTTTTTTTGGCCAAGTATATATAGTATCAACCAATTATTGTTCGGTTTGTATGACTATCTTGGTCTTTTTTTTTTTTCAAATTCTTTTTTTTTACCCAGGTGATGTTTGGTAGTATATTTTTACAATTCAAATATATTTGCCGGGTTTTTCTTAGCAATAGTTTATCAACAAGTTTGAGTATATATATATATAATATATATATATATATACACACACACACACAAATATATATATACACACACACACACCAACATATATATTACAACACACATCAACATATATATACCCACACAAACCATATTAACACATACAAACACACACATACCACACATAACATACATATACAACACACACACACATATATATATACACCACCACACATATATATACACATATACCACACCACACACATATATATACACACACATATGCACACATATATACACACACACATATGCACACATATATACACACACACACATATATACATCACATATATACACCACACAAACATATATACACACACACACATATATACACACACACACACACACACACATATATACACACACACATATAAACACATATATACACACACACACACACACACATTATACCACACACACACAACACACACATTTACACCACACACCACACACACCACACACAACATATACACACACCCACACACACAGTAATATATATACGAAAAATAAAATAAATCCTACTGTATAATAGTATGTAAAAATAAATAAAAAACAACAAACATGGTGTTTGGAAGGATGAATGTTTTACTTAGCCGATGCACAGCGTTTCGGTTGTTCATCAAACCATTATCTACATCTATGTAGAAAGAAATTCTGACAAGCACATGTTTTAAGCCTTTGTTTTTTTTTTTCTCAGTTTCAGCGACTCTATTCATACCTCAAATACGAAAAAAAAATTCAGTTTATCAAACATTCTTGAACATTTGATGAATACACCGAAACTCTGTCGCGTCGGTTAAGAAAAAAGTTCCTTCTAAACACTTTGCAGCGAGTGTTCCTTCTCTCCACCACTGATTTGTCTACAAGAACGACAAGGATGGACACAGTGTAGTACTAGTGTCATACAAATGCATCTCACATAATAGAAAAAGGTGATGACTATAAAAAGCACTTTGATTCACGAGTCCACGGCTGTCAACTTACGTCCTGGTTTTTTTATTTTTTTAATTTTTTACAATGTTACTATTTTGAAAGATCATAGTATGCTAAATATATAACTTAACAAATTCCTTACATTTTATTTTATATGTCTTGGTTATTCCCTTAATTTAACATGAAACAAAGGGAACCACCTTGACTGATAAATTTTATTTATTTATAGATCTACTAGAAAAAGAAGACGTGGGTTAGGGTTAGTTTAATGGAAATAATAAATAATTTATCAGTCAAGAGTGGTTCCCCTTTTTATGTTAGACTTATAGGAAATAACCTATGTTTTTATACAATACAATTTTATTTTCTATTTAAAATACATGGAAATTTTTACTATAAAAATGCATTGAAAATGATTTTTACTATAAAAATGCATGGAAATGATTTTTTACTATAAAAGCATGGAAAATGATTACTATAAAAATACATGGAAAATGATTTTATATAAAAATGATGAAAATATTTATATAAAAATCATTGGAAGATTTTTACTATAAAATATTGACAAATGATTTTCATATAAAATACTGAAATGATTTTTACTGATAAAAATACATTGGAAAATGATTTTTACTATAAAAATGCACTTGGAAAATGATTTTTTACTATAAAAATAATTGCAAATGATTTTTACTATAAATATTGAAAATGATTTTTATATAAAAAATACATTGGAAAATGATTTTATATAAATACTTGGAAAATGATTTTTACTATAAAAATGCACTGAAATGATTTTATTAAAAAAGCATTGGAAATGATTTTTACTATAAAATGCATTGGAAAATGATTTTTACTATAAAAATACATTGGAAATGATTTACTATAAAATATATTAGGTGTTTTTTTTTTTTGGTGGGAGGGCTGGAACGGATTTATTTGATATACGAGGAAATTGAGTTACGAGCGAAACAATTAAACTCGTAACTCAAGTAGTAAACTGTATAATGTTAGCACTGTTAAAATCGGCCTTTTTTTTCTTTTTTGGTTTTCTATAACTTCTATTGTTCCTGGGTTTTATTAATCTAACCGATTTTTTTTTTTTTAGCAGTTACTTTCGCCGTTTCTATCATCAAAGGGAAGTTACGGTAGGTCATCAATACAATAAAATCCATACACATGCATATAAGGTATGCAAATTCATTATGTATATTAAGAATCTATGGATGATAAAAGTGATAAAAATAGTAGAAGCGAAAAGAAACCTTGGATAAGATATTTGTTAATGTCAGATCTAAAAGGATTGAAATTATATATTCAAACGGAAAGTGGGGAGTTCGTTCCCCCGTTCCGCAGCTGTGCGGTGGAATAAGCTGTTTGAATTTTTGATATAATTCTCCGAACTGATATGATGATAAGCCATTTCCATGAAAAATAACAGTAGAACACCCCACCACATGAAGCAACCCTCCTAAAAAAAAAAAAAAAAAAAAAAAACACTCTCGCAAAAACAATTCCCTGAAATAAAAAAAACAAACAAACCCAAACCAACCAAAAAAAAAAAAACAAAACAAAAAAAAAAGAAAGAAAAGAAAAATTTATAAGATAAAAATATAAATAAACAAAAATAAAACAAGTAAACCTAAAAAAAAAACAATAAAAAAAGCAAAAACAAAAATAAACAAAATAAACAAAGAAAAAAAAACCCTAAATAAACAAAATAAAATCCCTAAGTAATTTTAAAAACCGTAATGAAAAACCTCACTAAAAATTACAGAAAACAAATAAAAACAATTATATATTTTTTAAATAAAAATTAGTTAACAAACACCTTCGTCTGTCTGTCTGTCTGTCTGTTATCCACCGAATTCATTCTTATTTTTTAATGAGTTTTCGTCACCTCGGTTAAATAATGGACCATTCCGTTTATATTATAAAAGAAAGAAAGGACATGCTACACAGACGAGTAGGAGAAAGGTAGAGAGAGAGAGAGAGGGGTGAGAAAGCGGAAACGATACGCTAATCTGTATGAATCGAACATAATGAAAAAGATTAAAAGAAGGAAAGAAAGAAAAAGAGTGTGTGAGAGAGAGAGAGAGAGAGAGAGAGAGAAGAGAGAGAGAGAGAGAGAGAGAGAGAGAGAGAGAGAGAGAGAGAGAGAGAGAGAGAGAGTTAATTAAAGATTATTATACTTTTCCATATACTTTTTCCATATTAAACTATTTCAATAGCTCTTAAGTAAACATAAAGACACACCCCTAGGAAAAGTCAAAATGGTTGTCCGCGAATTTTTACGACTACACTAGTCCCAATGTTTGGCCTCCGAAGTCCCCCAAATCTTAACCCCATAGAGTATCATGTATGTGGCGCTGTTGAGAAAGACACCAATCGCCG
>CM042151.1:412218-419718 GCA_023376005.1 Doryteuthis pealeii
GTACAAAATATATTTTACTTGTACGATTTAAAAAAATTTTCTCTCAAGACAAGTGTATGAATAATCAAATCAGAAAATTTTGGAAACGTTTTGGTGGTCCCTACTGTCGTAAAACAAAACAAATATCTCAGTGGAGTGGACTGAATATGATGCTTTTTAAGTAATTATTCAATTTTTAAAACATATTAAACGTTTTATTTTATCTATTTAATTTTCGCAACCCCGCCAGGCAATATATATAAAACATTTTTTTGTACAGCCCAGAGGGTGTTTATTCTTGCTATTTACTTATGATATACATATAAAAAAAAAACAAGTACCATATTTGACGGCATATAGGACGCACTTTTTTCCCGAAATCTTGGCTCAAAAAATTACCCTGCGTCTTATACATCGTAGGTGAAGTTTGAGACCTCCTGTAGGCCTAGGCTAATCTTCTTACTGATGCTCACTAACCCAGCTTACGCTCAATACTTTTACCGACCCTAAACTCCATGCATCCTTATTTTATTGCTGGTATTGTTATAATAGGAGCGTATAGTGGAGAAGAAAAAACTAACACAGGTTTAGAATTTCATTATTAATTTAATTATTATTATTATTATTATTATTATTATTATTATTATTATCTTTTTTGAGTTTTCACATCAGTGTTAGCTGATGGTCTTTCACTGGAGTCTGAGTGACAGCAAGTCTCCTCAGGTCTCCAGGACTCTTCTAAGTATTCTGGTAGATTGAAGCAGTGCAATATTCTGAATGGTTTCAATCCTTCCCCTGATTTCCAAACTTTCCAGATCCGTTTCCAATCCTTTTGGGACCATTCCAAGTGCACCAACTACAATTGGTATAACTTTCACTTTCATATTCCATAACTTTTTCAGTTCTCTGGCAAGGTCCAAGTATTTGTCCATTTTTTCATTTTCTTTTAGCTTCCCTCTGTGATCTGCTGGCACTGCAAAATCCACCAGTTGACAAATTATTATTATTATTATTCTTATTATTATTCTTATTATTATTTCCTGCTATTGAGATGTTTTGTGTATGCTTAGTGCTTGCCTGTACTGCCAAATTGCTTATATACAGCTATGTTTCTGCTTGTGTAATCCACAGCTAGACTGTTTTCAACAATGTATGCTTAAATACACTAAAAACATTTTTTTTCCTGAATCTGAACTGCTGAAAATATGCCCGTGCGTCTTATATGCCGTCAAATACGGTAAAGAAAAAATGTAACTGTTTACCTCAATTTTTGTATGGGAGATCCGACATGTTCAAACACGTAAATCACTGAATGGACACTTACCTGTAAAGAAAAAGAAAGGAGAAAAAAATTATAATTTTTGCCGACATTTAAATAGAAACTGAGAATCAATATTCAATAAATACACAAAACAATTGATTCAAAACACACACACACGTTTGTGACTGCATGTATATGTGTATCTGGATGCGTGTATATGTACATATGTGTGTACGTGTAAATGCGTGTCTATATCTTCTCATGTAAGTATGTGTGTAACTATGCATCCTATAGCCTAAGTAGAATTCTCTTTGAATAAACAAGATTTGTTTTTTTTAAATTAAAAATAATTAAAAACTAAAAAGTATTTAATAAAAAACAAAAAAAAATAAAGAGGAAAGACCCACAACTTCACAAAAAAAAAAGTAAAGAAAGAAAGCGAAAAACAAAAAAAAAATGAAGAAAAAGTAAAAAAGATAGAAAGGACAAAAAAAAAAAAAAAAAAAAAAAAAAACTCCAAAAAAAAAACGACCGTGATAAAAATCATATAATAAAAAAACTAGCAAAAACTCCCCAACACCTTCAACCTCGACCCCACAAAAAAAAAAAGAAAGAAAACGAAAAAACAAAAAATGAAGAAAGAAAATATGAAAAAAAAAAAAAAAGAAAGAAAAAAGAAATGAAAAATGAAAAAAGAAAGAAAAAAAATAAAAAATAAAAAAAATGAAAAACTAATAAAAACGTCTGTGATAAAAGCTAACGAAATTTAAATTGCACGGACAGAACGGAACCGACTTTTTTTCCTCAGCCAATCAAAATAATCGATAAACTGACCTCACATCTATCCGCCATTTTGTATATATTCATCTTTTCTTTTTTAAATTTTTTTTAAAATTGTTAAAAAAGACGATCCTTTTCTTAAACTTTCTGAAATTAAATGTAAATGACGCAGAAACAAACAATAAATAATTATACTAAAAAAAAAAAAAAAGAAAAAAAAAAAAACCGAAAAAAATACAAATGATGAATGAATGAATGAATTTCTCTACTTCAACGCTAAAAGCTAAGAAATTCTAAATTAGATGAATTAAAAATAAAGCTACGCCTTCTCGAAAACATTTTTTTTTCTTTAAGAAATTCTTTTTACAGAGATCTTCGATTTGGAGATGATTAATTTAAAACTCAATGGATGGAGTTGGAGACTACGAAATTTAAAACCAAATATTCATGTCCTGATCTTTTATATTGATATATATATATATATATATATATATATATATATATATACTAGCAAATATATGCACCCTCCGGGTGCAAGTATTTAAGTTTTAATATAATAAAATATCATGTTAAATTAGAAAGGCTAATGAAACTGAATAAGAATTCAGATAACAATATTTGGAACAGAGGGGGTATAATCGGAAAATAGAACAACTTTGAAACTAACTGTTCCACCATTTTCCCTTACTCCCGTCTTTCAGTGGTAAATTTCCCTAATTTAACTATTTAGTTAAAATAGGAAGAAAAAAATAAAATTACAGTTATTTCTTTATGTTAATAGATTTCTGTTAAGATTTATCCCCGAGATTTTTGCTCATATTTATTAAGATAAAACTAAACAATTAGAAATCAATAATACTAAGCATATATTTATTAAAATCAAATTTTTTAAGATCAATATGCAAATTAGCCTTCCTATTCACACTGTAAACCGCTATTTCGTTGAATATATAAATATAATTGCATGTTATTAGTATGTAGATATTGTTAACAGTCTTAATGATGTAAAACAGTTTTACTAATAATTGAGGTTTAAATAAAATATAAAATCATGGAGAATGTGATGTAAATAACAAAGGGAATTGTGACTTGTATAGTAATATAGTTTCGGTTACAGACAGACAAACCCACAATCTCCATTATAATAAGATATATATAGAAACACAACGTTTCTTCTGTTGTACTCTGCGGCTTTTTTTTTCCAGGTGTACCTTGTCCGTCCGAACATAGTAATGATTCTACATTGGGAAATCATTTTGAATAGTTTTTTTTTCTTCTGTTGATTGAACAAGGCGTTGAATAATTTACGAAGATTTCATCAAAACGCCCCAAGCTTTGTGTTTCTATATATAAGGATAAAGATGAGGACAACAGTCCGAAAAATCAAAATGGTGCGTCAAAAAAGTATCGAGATTTTTTGTACTTTTTGACACACCTTATATTCTAAAAAAAAAAAAAAAGTCCCTTCATTCTTCATTTCAATCTTGGTAAATACAGCTTTAAATTTGGTACTTTTTTGACATACCTTGTATTCTGAAAAAAATAACGTTTCATTCATTGCTTATTTCTATCTTGGTAAATACAGCTTTAAACTGTTGGGACCCTAACAGGTACTACCACTCCGGGTTAGAGTGGACCTGGGAACAATAGGTGCTACGGCTTGACATGACCAGCCGATTCGTCGGAGGGGGCCTCTCTGACCGTCCGTCTAGCCTAAGTAAAGGCCAAAGTGGAGCATTGCAAGTCTCGAACTGCTCATTCACCTGGGTTCTATCCTTAAGCATCACGGGTCGCCACCCACGGCCAACATGTGGCCCAATTGGGGGAGTCTTACCCCTCTGCAGAGGTGCAGTCGGTGCATTCTAACGCCCCAGGCGACAGGGCGGAAGAATGAATTAAACAAGCGTCTTTGGTATAATATGACCAAATGGGTTGACATGCCGTAAGATCCAACCAACCAACAAACAAACAAAAATGAAAAAAAAATGGATTCTGATACCTCTCGTCTATATTTATATGGGTACTTTATCATTGATCGTGGATCATTTTCATTTTTACTCAGGTTATTCGGAAGATTAAATGTGTCAAGCAAGCATAAAATGCCCCCATGGATTGACATGCTGAAAAACCTAACCAACCAACCACCGAACAAAAAAAAAAATAAAAAAAAAAAAGATACCACTCGTCTATATTATATGCGCACTTCATCATTGATCATGGATCATTTTCATTTTTACTGAGGTTAATGTTATTCGGAAGATAAAATGTGTCAAAATAGATTTGATCTTGCAGATCGGGTCCCGGCAGTTTAGACTGAGCTCGTCTTGCAAATCAATGCTATTATCAATAGATATTAGATATCTATTGCAAATATCCGTAATATCCAAAATATCTAAAAATATCAAAAATTATCAAAATATCTAAAATATCTATTGCAAATATCCATAATATCCAAAATATAAAAAAATATCAAAAAATATCAAAATATCTATGCAAATATCCATAATATCCAATATCTAAAAATATAAAAAATATCAAAATATCTAAAAATATCTATTGCAAATATCCATAATATCCAAAATATCTAAAATATCAAAAAATATCAAAATATCTAAAAATATCTATTGCAAATATCCATAATATCCAAAATATCTAAAAATATAAAAAAAATATCAAAATATCTAAAAATATCTATTGCAAATATCCAAAATATCTAAAATATAAAAAAATATCAAAATATCTAAAAATATCTATTGCAAATATCCATAATATCCAAAATATCTAAAAATATAAAATATCAAAATATCTATTGCAAATATCCATAATATCCAAAATATCTAAAAATATATAATATCAAAATATCTAAAATATCTATTGCAAATATCCATAATATCCAAAATATCTAAAAATATCAAAAAATATCAAAATATCTAAAAAGATCTATTGCAAATATCCATAATATCCAAAATATCTAAAATATCAAAAAATATCAAAATATCTAAAAATATCTATTGCAAATATCCATAATATCTAAAAATATCAAAAATATCAAAATATCTAAAAATATCTATTGCAAATATCCATAATATCTAAAAAATATCAAAAAATATCAAAATATCTTAAAATATCTATTGCAAATATCCATAATATCCAAAATATCTAAAAATATCAAAAAATATCAAAATATCTAAAAATATCTATTGCAAATATCCATAATATCCAAAATATCTAAAAATATCAAAATATCTTAAAATATCTATTGCAAATATCCATAATATCCAAAATATCTAAAAATATAAAAAAATATCAAAATATCTATTGCAAATATCCGTAATATCCAAAATATCTAAAAATATCAAAAAATATCAAAATATCTAAAAATATCTATTGCAAATATCCATAATATCTAAAAATATCAAAAAATATCAAAATATCTAAAAATATCTATTGCAAATATCCGTAATATCCAAAATATCTAAAAATATCTATTGCAAATATCCGTAATATCCAAAATATCTAAAAATATCCAAAATATCTAAAAATATCAATTGCAAATATCCATAATATCCAAAATATTAAAATATCTAAAAATATCTATTGCAAATATCCGTAATATCCAAAATATCTAAAAATATCAAAATATCTAAAAATATCAAAATATCTAAAAATTCTATTGCAAATATCCATAATATCCAAAATATCTAAAAATATCAAAATATCTAAAAATATCAATGCGTATCAATATAATAATATATCAAAATATCTATTATTGCAATAGATATAATTTACTATTGCAATGTTTACTACATTGATCGTGGATCATTTTCATTTTTACTGAGGTTAATGTTATTCGGAAGATCAAATGTGTCAAACTAGATTTGATCTTGCAGATCGGGTCCCGGTAGTTTAGACTGAGCTCGTCTTGCAAATAAAGCATTTCGGTGTCACTACATGGAGAAATCGGCTTAGCGGGAGACGGGCTGTTGCTGCTCAGAGTTTAGTCTTTTCTATTACATTATCGGTTGCTATTTTCGTATCTCTGGGATTGGGTGGATATAATCTACGGTTCCGGCTTAAGCCACCGTTGGGAATCCAACAGTTGGGTTAATTCTGTTTTTTGGTTAAATCCTACTTAACGGACATAAATTCCACCATCGTATGTCACCCCGCCGAAAGAAGAAAAAAAAACAAACTAAAAATCAAGGAATTAACCGAATTTCAATGAAATTTTCAGTGTTGATACATTAACGAATAAAAGATATAATGCACCAGTTATTTTATTTCAAAATTTTTACAGTTTTTCAGGTCAGTTAACTTTGAACCACGTATGTTTGTGAATCTATGTTACGCCTCAAAGATACGTGGTTCAAAGTTAACTGATCTGAAAAAAAAATGTAAGAGTTTTCAAATAAATAACTGGTGCATTATATTGTTTATTCATTAATATATCAACACTGAAAAATATCATTAAATTAGGTTGGTTTGTTTTGTTTTACGGCATATCAACCTCAGTGGGTCATTTAATGCCGATAAAGTTTTGAAATAAATAAATTCTTAATGGATAATACATTTTTTTTATAAATACATTTTTCTATTTAACCCATAGATGGGACCCTAACAGGTACTACCGCTCCATTAAATTAGGTTAATTCCTTGATTTTTAATATTTTCTTTCGGCGGGGTAACATACGATGGTGGAATTTATGTCCGTTAAGTAGGATTTAACCATTTTTTTGTTCTTATTTTGTTTCTTTTTTTTCATGTCGTTTTTAATCATCTCAAAGCTTCTTCTTCTTTCTTTAAGAACCCTTTTTCTTCATCTATTACTCTTCTTCTCTCTAACTTTGTCTTTTCTTTCTTCATCATCATCATCATCATTTTTACCTCCTTCACCAGTTTCCGCTCTTTCTCCATCTTCTTCTTCTCCATCTTCTTCATCTTCTCCATCTCTTTCTTTCTGGACCTCTTTTCTTCATCTATTAATCTTCTTCCCTCTTACTTCGTCCTTTCATTTTCCTCCTCCCCCTCCTCATCATCATCATTATCAACAGCATCATCATCATCAAGATTTTTGCCTCCTTCAGTTTCCGTTCTTCTTTCTTTCTTTCTTTCTTTAAGGACCTTTTTCTTCATCTATTACTCCTCTTGCATCTTACTTTGTCTTTTCTTTCTTTCTTTATCATCATCATCTTCATCATCTTCTTCTTCTGCTTATTATCATAATAATTATTATTACTATTATTGATCTTCTTCTTCTATACCTTTCCACACTTCTAACATCATCCCCCTCCTTCCCCCCAGACGTTTTTTTTCTCTTCCGTCGACCAACCAACCAACCAACCAACCAACCAACCAACTGATGACCTTCTCACTTTCATCCTCGCACACCTTGCACACTGCAGCCGGGCCGGGCCGGGCCCGACTTTCTTAGTCCAAAACTCGACACGATTTGCCCTCAATGCCGAACAATGAGCCATCAA
>CM042151.1:422218-442218 GCA_023376005.1 Doryteuthis pealeii
TATATATATATATATATATATATATATATTATATTCTTATTATAATGGAGATTGTGTGTTTGTCTGTCTGTAACTATATTACTATACAAGTCACAATTCCCTTTGTTATTTACATCACATTCTCCATGATTTTATTTTTATTTAAACCTCAATTATTAACAAAATTGTTTTACATAATTAAGACTGTTGACCATATCTACATACTAATAACATGCAATTGTATTCATATATACAAGAAAATAGCGGTTTACAGTGTGAATGGGAAGGCTAATTTGCATATTGATCTTAAAAAATTTGATTTCAATAAATATATGCTTAGTATTATTGATTTCTAATTGTTTGGTTTTATCTTATTGAATATGAGCAAAAATCTCGGGAATAAATCTTAAAAGAAATCCATTAACAAGAAGAAATAACTGTAATTTTATTCTTTACTTCCTATTTTAACTAAATAGTTAAATTAGGAAAATTTACCAATGAAAGACGGGAGTAAGGGAAAATGATGGAAGAGTTAGTTTCAATGTTGTTCTATTTTTCAATCATAACCCCTCTGTTCAAAATATTTTTATCTGAATTCTTATTCAGTTTCATTAGCCTTTCTAATTCAACATGATATTTTATTATATTAAAACTTAAATACTTGCACCCGGAGTGTGCATATAATGGCTAGTATATATATATATATATATATATATATATATATGAAGGTAAAAATGGATATTGAATCCGACAATATGTAAGAAAGTTTTATAGAAAAACAACAAGATGTAAAACATTTTAGCTGACAGATATCTGTTTCGACATTATGAATATGTCTTTTTCAAAGCAACATTGTAAGTGGAAAAACGAAATGAATATATTAGTAATTACAAGTCAACGAACGCTCTCGATCAGTACCGAAAAAATTTAAAAAAAATTTTTATTTTTTATTTTTTATAAATACATATTTGTTGTTAAGAATAAAATAAATTTTATTTTTAAAACGTTTAAGCATTTTTATCATAAAAACTCAAAAGAGTTTGTAGTAAAAATGTAAATGAATATAAAAAAAGTTCAGGAAAATGTTCCGGTTACAAATGAAAGTTTAAAAATATAACAAGTCCAGCAACATGAATTTGCAATGATGTTAAACTCGCAGAGTTGGGATCCTTATTACATCCGAAACTGATCGAGAGCGTTCGTTGCCTTGTAATTACTAATATATTCATTTCGTTTTTCCACTTACAATGTTGCTTTGAAAAAGACATATTCATAATGTCGAAACAGATATCTGTCAGCTAAAATGTTTTACATCTTGTTGTTTTTCTATAAAACTTTCTTGCTTATTATATATATATATATATATATATATATATATATAGATCGAAACACTGCAGCGTCGGCCAATATTTAAACCTGTGTTTTTTCAATTTTCTTAATATACAACATATATATATATATATGTGTGTGTGTGTGTGTGTGTTTGGTTATATATATATATATATATATATATATATATATATTATGATTTATTTTTCAAAGACTCCATAATCGATGCAAGGCTCATTTCTTTTCTAGTTTATTTGGGCGAACCTTGACAACCTGGTTTAAGCCATTTAATCACTTTTAGCTTGTGTAAACCACAGCTAGTTTTTATCTTTTGTATTTCTATATCTTCTAACTTTCTAACCAACCCCTTTTGCACGCAATTTACCCTTTACTCAAACTCCTTTAATCCCACCCTTCAAACACAACATTTTTTTTCATTCTTTCTTTCTTGTCTATTAACTATTTTTCTTTCTTTCATTCTTTCTCCATTTTTCTTTATCAGTTTGGTTTTCTTTCTCTCTTTCTTTAACCATTTTCTTTCTTTTTTTCTTTCCTTCGTTAATCATTTTTCATTCTTTTTTTTTTCGACATTTTCTGTCTTTCTCCATTTTCCTTCTTTTTTTCTTTCGATAATAATTTTCTTTCTTTCATCATTTTCTTTCTTTCTTTCTTTCTTTCCTTCACCCTTTCTTTCGTTAACCATTCTATTTCTTTCCTTTTTTCTTTCGTTTGTTTTATTTTCCCCACCCTCTCTCTCTCTCTCTTTCCCCTTCTCTCCCCCTCTCTCTCTGAATGAATAAATGGGTTAAACACGTTAAGTTTCATTATTTGCCTATTTCTTTCTTTTTTTTTCTTTTTCTTTTTTTCCTTTCCTTTTTTTTTTCCTTTTTCTTTACGTGTTGTTTTGTTATAGATTTTCCTTGAAGCCATTTTCAGTAGCGACTTTACGTCACCCTCTCCAAAAACCTTTCCACTCAATCTCCGAGCAGTGCTCCCTCATTCCCCTCGCCCTCCCCCCCGACAATATATCTTATTTCGTTACCGTTGGTCATTTTTGTCTTGTAATTCACCTTTATACCCCCTCTCTCTATCTTTCTCTCTATCTAACTATCTATCTTTTCCCTTTGCCCGCCCTCTCTCTCTGACGCACATTCTTTCTCTATACAGTTGAATGTGTGTTTTCGGTAACTCTCTTATTTGTACTTTCAGTCAATCTTTCCTCCTTTCTTTCTACCCTTCTATTTTTCAAGTGTTCTCTCTCTCTCTCTCTCTCTCATATATATATATATATATATATATATATATTATATATATATATATATATATATATATATTGTCTGGTGCGCTTGGCGTCTTTGGTTTTCTTTGCTTTCGTTTCTGTTCTGGTCTTTTCTATTCTATTCTTTCTTTCTCATGCCTAAATACTCTTCCTTCTTTCTTTCTTTCTTTCTTTCTTATCCTTATAAACACTTGTCTTTCTTTCTTTCTTTCTTTCCCTCTTTCTTTCTCATGCCTAAATACTCTTTCTTTCTTTTTTTCTTTCTCATCCTTACAAACTCTTTTTTTCTTTCTTTCACTCTTTCTTTCTTACTTTCTTTTTTCTTTCTCATGCCTAAATACTCTTGCCTTATTTCTTTCTTATCCTTACAAACTCTTTTTTTCTTTCTTTCACTCTTTCTTTCTTACTTTCTTTTTTCTTTCTCATGCCTAAATACTCTTTCTTTTTTTCTTTCTCATCCTTAAAAAATCTTGTTTTTCTTTTTTTATTTCTCTTTCTTTCTTCCTTTCTTTCTTTCTCATCCTTATAAACCCTTGTCTTTCTTTCTTTCTCATGCCTAAACACTCTTTCTTTCTTTCTTATCCTTACAAACTCTTGTTTTTCTTTCTTTCTTTTTTCTTTCTTTCCTTCTTTCTTTCTTTTATTCTTACTCATGCCTAAATACTCTTTCTTTTTTTCTTATCCTTACAAACTCTTGTTTTTTTTTCTTTCTTTCTTTCTTTCATCCTTTCTTTCTCATCCTTATAAACCCTTGTCTTTCTTTCTTTCTTTCTCATGCCTAAATACTCTTTCTTTCTTATCCTTACAAACTCTTTTTCTTTCTTTCCTTCTTTCTTTCTTTCATTCTTACTCATGTCTAAATACTATTTCTTTCTTCTTTCTTTTTTCTCTCATGCCTAAATACTATTTCTTTCTTTCTTATGCCTAAATACCCTTTCTTTCTTCCTTCCTTCCTTCTTTTTTCATTTTCTTTGTTCTTACGATTCTATCACGGCTTCTCTAGCAACCCTCAGTATCATCATCAGATAGAGTTTACTGTCATACTCAGGACACATTACCAGTCAGCATATTCTAAACGCCACGTCTTAAAAAACTAGGTTTTCCAAATTCGACCAATACACAAATACACACACACACATATATATATATATATATATATATATATATATATATAATCTTATGTCTATTACTGTTTCTTTCTTACCCTTTTTCCCCAATCCAATTTCATTGTTCATTGCATTATTGTGTTACTTCCTTTTACTTTCACTTTCGTTTTTGGCTTCCTATCGGAAACAGTCTGAGTGCAGCGACTCGTCTATTTCCAGTCCCACTATTTTCCCGCCAATTCGTAATCTGTAAGATAAACATGGCGCGCACACATCGCTCATTTATCGCGTCTTGGTAAATAAAATATAAAAAACTGAAAAAGGTATGATAAAACTGCCTAATTATTATTATTATTACTACTATTATTATTATTATTACTACTATTATTATTATTTTTATTATCATTTCTTTATTTCTTATTTTTCTTTCGTTTTCTTCTTTTTTCAGGCAGGGGCTTGGCAGTAAGGCCATTGGTTGGAAGATCGGGCATATTGTTTTTGTATTTTTTTATTTTTGTGTTTTTGATGTGATCTGCGTGACGTGCTACCGAATTGGAAATTGTAATGCAGTGTTCGACCTGGACAAAAAATAGTGATACTAGTACAAAATAAAAAAACCCTCTGGGCGATGTAAAAATAGATTTTTGAAATATATTGCCTGAGGAGTGGTTGTAAAAAATTCAATGTCAGCGAGTTTGTACCCTAAGTAAGTAAAATCATCAAATTCATTAAAGGATTAAAAAATAAAACAATTTGAAATGTAAACTTTAAATATGTATTAAAATAAAACAAATTATATATAGATATATAATACCAGTCATGTATTTATTAAAACTTGTTTTAAAAAACAATGAGGACTGTCTAATGTTGTATGTTCAAATTTTGAGTGTATTTATTGAATAAATACACTCAAAATTTGAACATGCCAAAAATCGTAGAATAAATTTTATTCTATGTTATGACGATTTTGGGTAATGTGATGTGATGTAAGCAGTGACATAATTTTTGTTACAGACAAAAACCGGAAGAGAATCTCTATTGTTAATAGAGATGTTCCTCCTACTTCAAAAACTGGCAGAGAAAATACAATGCATGCTTATTGAGTTGTGGGGGAGGGTCTGGTGGTATCCTAAATTTAATAATGAATCTCAGCCTTGTCAGTGGGGCTCTAGAATACACCGACTGTTGGCCGTGGGTAGCGACTCGTGATGCTTAAGGACGGAATATTGGTAGAACGGCTGTCCATGACATTCAACACCTCACTTTGGCTTGACATGACCAAGTAAGGGCCGAAGTGGAGTGTTGCTGCTCAGATATTTGGGTTCCATCCTTAAGCATTACGGGTCGCCACCCACGGCTAACAAGTGCAGAGCTCAGTGCCAGATGTCTCCGGGGTAATATATTGGAAAGCTTGAGAGTGACAGACACTGGACAGAGGGAGATAGATTGATAGCGATATATATATGGTTATGGTTGGCACTATCACACTCGAAGAGGCAGTAGCAAGCCAACGTATAGTATTATTAAGAGAGTGCTCAATATCAAACGTAATTTAATCCTAAATATAACAAATATTTTGGAAGTGCGTCCCGGTCTCCTGCCTCAAAAATTGCTACCCGGTGACCATCAAAATAACAACCCCAGCTCGTCGTAATTCTTGTTTATTTATCGTAATTTGTCGTAATTCTTGTTTAGATATGAAGATAGATATATAGTTTGGAATAGACTGAGATAGATAGATAGATAGATAGATAGATAAACAAACAAAATAATATAGATAGATATGAACAAGTGGAGATAGATATTTCCGACAAGTAAATGTATTTGGGGGGGGGGTCGCTTCTTTTTTTTCGTAATTCTTGTTTATTTAAACTAAAAACAAGACATTAAACAAACATGAATAAAAAAAAATCTTAGTATTTAAAGTAATATAGATAAACATGAACAAATTGAGATAGATAGATAGATATGAAGATGGATAGTTTTGAATAGACTGAGCTGGGTCGTTATTTTAATAGTCACTGGGTAGCAATTTTTGAGGCAGGAGACCGGGACGCACTTCCTCATAAATTACCAAAAATTGTTACCAAGCTAAATTTGGTATTTTTTGAAAGCTTAGGGTATCATCTTTTAAAATTTGAAAACTTTTTTATTGGTGTGTGTGGGGGGAGTATACAAACCAGATCTAGGACATCTGAAAGGACTATGTCGCTATTACCAGAAATAACCACCGAAAACCATGTAATCATAGTTCGCGGCTTATGCTAAAATTTGACAGATTGGCACGGCGCCGTATTGACCGCTTTTGGTCTTTTATACAATTTTAATTCCTCGCGATTTCGTCGGCGTCACTTTGATCTAATCGAGAACTTTTTGAAACTTAATGCAGTGTAAATTTAAACCGAATTTAAGAGCAACTGAACGATTAAATTGCCTTTCTTCACAAACAATAACTGACTTTGATCTCCACTTTAGACGACCGACTCACACGATTCAAAAGAGATTTTATTTGAAAATGTCCGTATATTCTAAACAACACCAGCAGACAAAGTTATTTTGGAGCTAAGAAAAACAACATTCACAATTCTATGGCATATATATAAGGTGTGTCAAAAAAGTATCGAGATTTTTGTACTTTTTGAAACACCTTGCATTTTGAAAAAAAAAAAACAAAAAAACGTTCCATTCATTCTTCATTTCTATCTTGGTAAATACAGCTTTGAACTTGGTACTTTTTTGACACACCTTGTATTCTGAAAAAAGAAAAAAATAACGCCCCATTCATTCTTCATTTCTATCTGGGTAAATACAGCTTTGAACTTGATACTCTTTTTGAAATACCTTGTATTCTGAAAAACATTAATGAATGGAACGTTATTTTTTTTTCAGAATACAAATTGGGCACACCCACATTACCCATTCGTACCTGTTAAAAGGGGGGGGGTGCCCCAGTGTGCCCAACATGCAAAGTACAACTTACAACCAAGCATATCCTTCTAAATTGTAACAGACTTAAACATATCCGCGCAAATTACTATCAAGCTAGAAACCTGAAAGACATCTTCAAGAATACAAACCCTGAAAACATTTTAAATTTTATTAAAAAAAGCAACCTTTTCAACAAAATATAACAGAACATAACCAATTATCTCCATAGAACCACTACCTTAAAGTCTGAAATCCAAAATAACCTTTTTGGCATTAAATGACCCACAGAGGTTGATATGCCGTTAAACAAAACTCAAACAAAGTGTGTTAAAAAGTACAAAAAATCTCGATACTTTTTGATACAGCTTAATATATATATATATATATATATATATATATATATTAAAGAAATGGATACAAAAGAAACCTACTCGAGTTTCACCATAAGGATCTTCAGGGTTAAATCCACTGAATTAATCGAGGTACCGATTAATTGCAGTCGATTACACGTGTGTTCATTGAATAAGATGTTACGTTAACGTAAAGTGAGCAAAAAATAAATGAATGAAAAAACTTTAGGTTATCAAATTATAATTTTATTTCGACTTTTGGCCTCGTCAGAAATTTCTAATTTTGATAATCTTAAGGCTTATATATATATATATATATATATATATATATATATATATTATATATAATATATAAAGAATTTATAAAATTATCATACAAAAATAAAATCGTCTAATTCGAAACAATTTTAAAAAAAGAAGAATACAAGTTTTCTGTTGTCCTTTTTTTATTAAATTGTCCTGAAGAAGTTCATACATAAACCGAAACGTTTAAGCGTCAACATAAACATCATAATAAATTCATTTTTTGGAACATTTTGTTTTATATATATTATATATATATATATATATATCCATCTCTCTCTCTCAATATATATATAATATATATATATACGACTGTACTCAGTCACCTGATACATGCACATATACTTATGATATAGATACTTAACCCGTGCTCTCTATAGATATACTCATTTTGTTTTTGTTTTTTGTTTTGTTATAGAGAGACGGCCAAAACGTATATTCAGACTTGACCAAGTCGGATGCCTACGTCACACGAGCATCGTCCAATCAGGAAATGCTGCATTCGCCTGTCATAATGGCTTTTTATCAAGCCCATTCATCAGCAGCCTCACATCCATCACCATTTTTCGGAAAAGCCGCTTTTCCCTTCCACTGACATTTACCGTAACATGTCCAGTACAAAATCTCCAAATTTCCAAATACGCACTGCCCGTCTCCGCAACCCCTCTGTACACCACACCACTGACCTCTTTGTCTCATCCCCCATCCCGTTTCCCAGTTCCTCCTCCTACCCGCCGTATATATACCCAACGCCCTTCTTTCGAAAGACGCTCGCTCGCCTATCCGATAGAACTTCCAGCGGGATCTTCAGCTTCTCCTTCGAGAAGGTCATCAAGCCACGTGACTTTACAAGTGGTTATCGCAGGAGACAGAGAAGCAGAAATACATACAGATAAATAGATCAATAAAAAGAAAGAAAGAAAGAAAGAAGGAAATTCAAACCATGTAATAAGACATAGACAGAAGAATAACAGCTGTGTCACAAGCCTATATATATATATATATATATATATATAAAAAGATAAATCTAATGAGTCAGACGAACCTACTAAAAGTTTCGCTTAATGCTCTTCAGGGCTAAGATCTAACTCAGATCTTAGCCCTGAAGAGCATTAAGCGAAACTTTTAGTAGGTTTATCTGACTCATTAGATTTATCTTTATTATTTGCTCTACTTAGGTATTGAGCACTTTTTACTTATTAGCTTTAGTCTCCTGGCAGTTTTGTATGAATATATATATCTTATATATATATAATATATATATATATATATATATATGCATATAAATGTTTTTTTTCTTTTGGCAAAGATATTGTACCAATAGATTATTTTTGTTGGTACGATTATTCTTGGTCTTTTTCTTTTTTACAAAAATTTTTTCTTCCCGGTTGATGTTTGGTAGTATATTTTTACAATCAAACTATTTGCTGTTTTTTTTTTCGAGGATTTACCAACAAGTTTGGTATATTAAATAATCGCACCAACCAAAAATAATCTATTGGTACAATATTTGGCCAAAAGAAAAAACAATTTAATATATATATATATATATATATATATATATATATATTCATACAAAACCGCCAGGAAACTGAAGCTAATAAGTAAAAAGTGCTCATAGCTAAGTAGAGCAAATAATAAAGATAAACCTAATGAGTCAGATAAACCTACTAAAATTTTCGCTAAGTGCTCTTCAGGGCTAAGATCCGACTTATTAGGTTTATATATATATATATATATATATATATATATATATATATATATATATATATGCACCAAGTTTCTCCTAACGGATCATCAGGATAATTCTGGTGCATATGTTTTGGTCTTTTCTTTTTTTCTCTGTGTGGTTATTTTTACATCATCAGTGTTTAGAAAGAGAAAATAAAAATGAAATATATTGGACCTTGCCAGAGAACTGAAAAAACTGTGGAACATGAGGGTGAAGGTCGTACCAATTGTAATTGGGACCCTTGGAACGATCCCGAGGGGGTTGGAAAAGAGCCTGGATTAATTGGAAATCAGAGGAAGGATCGAGACCATCCAGACTACAGCATTATTGAGATCGGCTGAAATACCCAGAAGAGTCCTGGAGACATGAGGAGACTTGCTGTCGCTCAGCCTCCAGTGAACCACCGGCTACGGCAGGTGTGAAAAACTCGAATTGAGTGAAATAATAATATTATTAATAATAATAATAATAAAGTCGGGGTGGCCTAAAGTCGGTATCAGCCGGACAGCGAGGGAGTCTATCCCCTTTTCACTAGTGCCCAGACCACGGAGATTGTTTTTAGCGTCTGAGGTGGAGCGCCACACCTACCATTAGCTCCTCGCTTTAACGCACAAATCCCTGTGCTACTCATACGCTGATTCAAAGGCTGACGCTCTACCGACTGAGCTAAACAGCCACGTCTACGATTTGAACTCGTGACACTGTGTTCATTTCCTACGACGATAACCATTACACGACTCGCGCCTCCGCATATTGCAATTACGTGTTGCAATATTAAAAAGTGACACACTTTTCACCCAAACACGGAGATTATCATCATGCTAACAATATTAACGTTAATTAACGGATTAACGATAATCTTATTAAAACCTATTATTATCATATTTTTTACTCGGTAATTTGACGAGAACAATTCTTGAAACAAAAGACGCAGTATCGGTGTCAATTGCGCATCTTTCGAGAAATTAATATTTCGCAATGATGCAATATAAAAAAATGGTTGACACTGCAAATATCAGATAATTTGGTTTTTAACTTAATAATACGCGGGGAACATTTCGATGACACTAATTTATTTCACCGCCCTGTCGGCTGGAGCGTTAGAATGCACCGACTGCACCTCTGCAGAGGGGTAAGACTCTTCCAATGGGGCCACCTGTTGACCGTGGGTAGCGACCCGTGATGCTTAAGGATAGAACCCAGGTGGATGAGCAGTTCATGACTTGCAATACTCCACTTTGGACCTATCTTGGGCTAGACGGGCGGTCGGAGAGGCCCCCTCCGATCAATCGGCTGGTCACGTCAAGCCCTAGGACCTATATGATTTTCCCAACCCTGTTGCCCTTATGGCAAGCCCTAACCCCTTTTTATCATATAGGTGCTAGAAGGTCTACATGTCCTGGGAATGACGTTAAATTCTATCTGATGGTGAGGTTCCAGTTTTGGAGTTTTGGGGAGTGTGGAAAACCCCTTCATCCCCATTGCTCCCTGGTCCACTCTGACCCGGAGTGGTACTACCTGTTAGGGTCCCATCTATGGGTTAAATAGAAAAACATGAGTTGATAAACAAAATTGTATTATGCATTAAGAATGAATTTATTTCACAACTTTATCGGCATTAACTGACTTAAATGATTCCCATGCTCTCAGTTCCTTTAAGGTAAGAAGCTACTCAAAATCAGTATCATTCAGCACTTCTCGGATCTGAGGTCCGACAAAGATGCCCTCTTTGAGCTTAGCAGCACTGAGACCTGGGAACACAGTACACAAGTGTTGGAAGGCAGCACAATTTTTGTCCATGGCCTTCACGAAATTCTTCATCAGAAGAGGAGGGACACCTTCCTCCTGCGCTGCGAGGGACGACAACCTCATGCACTGACTGCCAGTGCACTACTGGCTGTTAATTGAGACGTGTTGGCTACGCTTAACTGCCAAAATCCGTCTTGATATATAGCTATTTATATATATATAATGTAATGCTATCACTGACTGTCAATGATGACACTATACGACGATTTTTGTTCGGGGTGCAAGAATATCAACGATCAGGCAAGGCCAGGTAGGCCTAAAGCCGTGGATTCCGAAGCCGTGTTCCAAGCCATAGAAGCAAACCCGGCGAGTAGCACTGGGAGAGTATCAGGCGAGCTCGGTATCTCACAAGTCAGTTCAGTGTGGTCCGTGACCTTCATGACCCCAGCAAAAAGGATCCCGAGTTGCCGAATGGTGTCTAACGTTACCAAAATATTGCAAAATCTTTGACTCACAATTCCGAACGTTTTCCACCGTGGAAACAAATACCGGGGTTAGGGTGGGGGTGTGCTAGGGGCAAATTTTTGAGCAACCCCCCGCCCCCTCGGCGTTCCTTAATTAATACAAGAATCGGCCCGAGAATCCACACCTGTCAGTCGAATAAAGATAATCCTGGATAATCCCAGACAATTAGTTTACCTGGAGGCGTGATTTTGACATTGGGTCAACAGAGACTGGGTATATGTGTGTGTGGTGGGGTGTGGGTGGTGGGTGGTGTGGGGTGGGGGGTTAGGATGATGGTGTTTTGGCGCGCTTCTTTTAGCATCTTGGCCACGCCTAAGTATTTATTCTCGGACCGAAACGAGAAGGCAGGTGTTTCTTCGACACTTTTTTTCTTCTTCTTCTTCTTCCATTTCTGGTTAATTTCGGTCACTATTGATATCGGTATTCAAGAATTGCATAGGGGTGGTGGGGTGGGGTGGGGTGGTTGGTGGGATGTGTGTGTGTGTGTGGGTGGGAGGGGGGCTTGGAGATTGTTGGGCGGGGTTGTTGGAGGAGACGTTGTTTAAAAGGCAGTTGTAATTAAAGGTGGTGAGAGTAATAATGATGATGAAGAAGAAAAAGAAGAATAACAAGGAAATGATGAGAGAAGAAAGAAATCACCAATAATAATAATAATAATAATAATAATAATAATAATCAGCAACAGCAGCAACAGCAGAAGAAGAAGAAAAAGTAGAAGAACAAGGAAATGACGAGAGAAGAAAGAAATCATCATCAATAATAATAATAATAATCATCATCAGCAGTAGCAGCAGAACCCACGAAAGTTGACATCTCTATTAATAATGGAGATTCGCTTCCGGTTTTTGTCTGTAACAAAAACTACGTCACTGCTTACGTCACATTACCCAAAATCGTCATAACATAATATACGTCATAACAGAATTTGAACACTGAAAATTTGAACATGCAACATTAGACAGTCCTCATTGTTTTTTTTAAAACAAGTTTTAATAAATACATGACTGGTATTATATATCTATATATATAGTTTGTTTTATTTTAATACATATTTAAAGTTTACATTTCAAATTGTTTTATTTTTTAATCCTTTAATGAATTTGATGATTTTACTTACTTAGGGTACAAACTCGCTGACAATGAATTTTTTACTCCCACCCCTCAGGCAATATATCTTTCAAAAATCTATTTTTACAGTCTGAATAAAATAAAGACGTGGTCTGATGAAGCTCGGTGGGCCTCAGATACCCACGAGTGGAAATGGTCCATAATCACAATACCCCCTGTATTTGAGGCCTTTTTATTCACAAATACATACATAAGTTTACTGGCTGTTTTGTTTGCTTGATCTATATCTTAACTTTATTCATTGGAGCTTTGTCGATGCAACGCTTTTAAATTTTTTTATTCTTGTAATTTTACAAATTACACAGATCTTTTCTTTTTTTTTAACTTGATAATTTTACCGCGGATTTATTGATCTTCTACAGACCGCTTTATAAAGGAGGAAGAGAGAGAGAGAGAGAGAGAGAGAGAGAGAGAGAGAGAGAGAGAGAGAGAGAGAGAGAGAGAGAGAGAGAGATCTTTTATTTTTTGAACAAAAAGAATTAAATTTGAGCATGTCGTTATAATCTACCGTATTCGCCAATATAGCCAAAAGACACAAACTCTTTCTCTTTTATACGATCACGCCCACATTTAGCCACCAACCAGATGTGTTCTGCTTTTCCAGCAGTGAGAACTCACATTCTCTCACTGTATTCTCTTTAGTAGAGTTTACAGCCAACCAGCCACGTTCTCCCTCCAGGACACGAGTATTAAATTGTAGACATTGTAGCCTAAAGCGGAACTTGTTATCACAAAACTCTTCTTCGTATAGTTCGCCAAAAGACATTCAATTTCGAAATTTCTTAGTTTCTATATTTTTTAAAATTCTTCTTCTATTCTTTTTTTAAAATTCTTCTTCTTCTATTTGTTTTTCATTCTTCTCGTGCTTGTTCTTCTTCTTTAATTCTTCTATTTATTTCTAATTATTTTTTAAAAAAATTCTTCTTTTTTAATTCTTCTTCTTCTGTTTCTTTTTTAATTCTTCTTCATTTCTTCTTCTTTAAATTCTTTTTCTTCTTCATTTCTTCTTCTTTAAATTCTTTCTTCTTTCTTCTTCTTCTTTTTCTTTTTCTTTTTTCTTCTTCTTCTTTCTTTACATTCTTTTTCTTCTTTTTCATTTCTTCTTCTTTACATTCTTTTTCTTCATTTCTTCTTCTTCTTTACATTCTTTTTCTTCTTCATTTCTTCTTCTTCTTTACATTCTTTTCTTCTTCATTTCTTCTTCTTTACATTCTTTTTCTTCTATTTCTTTTTAATTCTCATTTTTCTTTTTATTTCTTCTTCATTTCTTCTTTCTTTACATTCTTTTTCTTCTATTTCTTTTTTAATTCTCATTCTTCTTTTTTATTTCTTCTTCATTTTCTTCTTCTTTACATTCTTTTTCTTCTATTTCTTTTTTAATTCTCATTCTTCTTCTTCATTTCTTCTTCTTCTTTTTCTTCTATTTCTTTTTTAATTCTCATTCTTCTTCTTTTTAAATTCTTCTTTTTTATTTCTTCTTCTATTTTATCTATATATTTTTACTTGTTCTTGTTCTTCTTGTTGTTTCTCTTCTGGCATGTCTGATAGAAGATGAAGATGAACAAGAAGAACAAGAACAAGATGAACAAGAAGAAGAAGAAGAAGAAGAATAAAAATTCCTTCTCCGTGAGTTCTATTTAACAAACCTCAGGTACACGACGATGCGGGGATTTAAAACCGAACACAATGGCTTCTAGTCAAACAATCTTATCACAACGGGTATATATACTCAAGCGAGTATCTGAGAATACCAAGCCAAAAGGTATTAACCCATTCACCACCACCCCCTTCTCACGCACTTGTGTTTAATCTCCCTCCTCTCCCCCTCTCTCTCTTTCACACACACACACACACACACACACACACACACACACACACACACACACACACACAAAACATTCATACAATTCTGCGATTTTTTAGGCTTCTTTTCTGAACTTGTTTGCCTATCTTGCATCGAGGATCGTCACCGAAAGCAAAACCTCCCATTGATTTCCACTGAAACTATTACGAACTAGCAGAGCTACCCGGCGTTACCCGGGATTTAAAAGCTAAAAATAAATATCTCATCTATATTTGTATATCGATTAATAATAGAATTATTTTTTACGGATGTTTTTTTTTTCTATCTTTTATTCTTTACGATTAAATATATACACCCTCCAGGTGACAGTATTTAAGTTTCAATGTAATAAAATATTATATCAAATTAGAAAGGCTAATGCAGATAAAAAATTGAAACAGAGGGGCTATAATCTAAAAAGAGAACAACTGAAACTTACTCTTATATCACTCCTGTCTTTCATTGCTAAATTTTCCTAATTTAACTATTTAGTTGAAATAGGAAAGTAAAGAATAAAATTACTGTTATTTCTTCTTGTTAATGGATTTCTTTTAAGATTTATTGAAGAGATTTTTGCTCATATTCAATAAGATAAAACCAAACAATTAGAAATCAATAATACTAAGCATATATTTATTAAAATCAATTTTTTAAGATCAATATGCAAATTAGCCTTCCCATTCACACTGTGAACCGCTATTTTGTTGTATATATAAATACAATTGCATGTTATTAGTATGTAGATATTGTTAACAGTCTTAATGATGTAAAACAATTTTATTAATAATTGAGGTTTAAATAAAAAAATAAAATCATGGAGAATGTAATGTAAATAACAAAGGGAATTGTGACTTGTATAGTAATAGTTTCGGTTACAGATAGACAAACCCACAATCTTCATTATAATAAGATGTTATCATTTCTCCAATAATTATCTTACTCTTTCTGCCCATCATATAAAATGTTATTTTTAAAAATTCCTTCCTACCTCTCAGTCCTGTTGGCTGGGGCTTTAGAAAACACTGACCGCACCTCTGCAGAGGGGTAAGACTCCCCCAATGGGACCACCATATAGAAAAGAGTGATGGAGGCGCGTGGGACCCGTGGGAAATGGACTCGTCGAGCCGAGGTCAATTCCCGGACTAAGCTGCTTGCATTTCACATGGCGCTAATACCATTGGGAAAGGAATTAATCCAATTCTTCCTCCAGCTATGGGTAAATAGCAGGGTAGACTGAGCTCTATAACCATGGCTAGGTAACCAGTCTAGGAGAAGGAAAACTCTGAATTCAAAACCTGTTAAACTCCGCTTAAAAATGACCTTGTGTTGCATACTGCTCATGCGGAGGGGTTGGTAGATGTATATAGAAAAGGGTGATAGAAGAAATTCGTGAGAATTTTTTTCAAAAGAATTAAGTAAAAACAAAAAGCAAAAAAAACAGAAGGAAGGATGGAAGGAATGAAGGTAGGAAGGAAGTGACGAACGAATGAATAAAAAGCTAATTTAAAATGATGGACAGAAATGATAAGATGATTATTGGATAAGAGAAAACTGTTCACAAATAAAGTAAGAAAAAAGACACAAAAGAAGGAAGAAAAAAAAAAGGAAGGAAGGGAGAAAGTGGGGGGAAGAAAGACAGGAAAGAAGGAAGAAAGAAAAAAAGAAAGAAGGTATATTTGAAGTAAGGGAGGAAGAAAGGAAGGAAGGAAGAAAGAAAGACAGGAAAATAGGAAGAAAAAGGAAGGAAGGAAGGAAAGAAAGAAGGAAAATTTGAAGTAAGGAAGGAAGAAAAAAGAAAGGAAGGAAGGGAGTAAGGAAGAAAAGAAGAAAAGAAGGGTGGAAGGAAGGAGAAAAGGAAGGAAGAGAGTAAGGAAAGAAGAACCATTTAAAGTAAGTAAGGAAGAAAAATAAAGGAAGGGAGTAAGGAAGGAAGGACGGAGGTGGGAAGAAAGGAAGAAAGGGAGAAGAAAGGAAGGAAGGAAGGAAGAAAGAAAGGAAGAAAGAAAGAGAGGAAGGAAGGAAGGGAGCAAGGAAAGATTAAATGTAAGGGAGAGAGAAAGAAAGGCATGAAAGAAAGAAGAACGGACGGAAGAATGGAAGAAAAGGAAGAAAGGAAAGACAGGGAAGAAGGGAGAAAGGAAGGAAGAAAGGAATGATGGAAAGTAGAAAGAAAGAAAGAAGAGAGGAAGGAAGGAAGGAAGGGAGAAAAGAAGGATAAAAAGAAAGAAGGAAAGAGGGAAGAAAGGAAGGAAGAGAGTAAGAAATGGAGGAAGGGGGAAGAAAAAAAGAAGGAAGGAAAAAAAGTAAGTGAGGAAGGAAGAAGAGAAGGAAGAAAAAATGAAGGAACGAACGAATGCAGGAAGAGAGGTAGAATATTAGTAAGGAAAGAAAGAAGAAATGAACTAAGGAAGGAAAAAAGGGGGGAAGGATGTAAGAAAGAAAGAAAGAAAGGAAGGAAAGTAGGAAGAAATAGAGTAATTAGTAAGGAAGGAAAAAAGAAAGAAAGGAGTGTGAAGGAAGGAAGGAAGAAATGAAATAAGGAAGAAATGAAGGAGGGAGGGATGTAATTATCACACTGACAAGTTTAATATATGTGCAAAGAAAAATTTTCTCGGTCACTTCATTAAATTTAGCTTATCATAGCACAAAATCAGGCTGAGTGAATAATGTAGGTCATGTGCAAATCTTCCTTCTGACGGTGGGATGGGAGGGAGGTGGTCTGACAGTCTACCAGATATATTTTCCTGACCCCCTTAATTGGCCGGATTAACACTAGGTCTTTTTAACGTGGGGAGCTACGCACAAACAGAAGCTCATTCGGTGGCTAGTGCAAAAAGGGGTGGTTTCCCGTCGGCATCCCCATTTTTGGGGCGCTTCAGGCACCGGTTCGATAGATCCCGCTTTTACTCATATTAAGCGACGGGGGAGGTGCTGCCTGTTGGACAGTTCCACTAGGACCACGTGATTAATTTTTCCTTATTGGTTCAGAATCAGGTAGCAGATATCTTATAAAAACAACAGTTGAATAGTCGCTTACATCCCATCTCGCAAACCATCCAAGAGAGTCGCTTACTATACGATGTCGCTTGTCCAGCGAGCTACCCACTACGCCACGGGAGACCCTCTCGTTGTGGTTGTTGTTGTTACTGTTGTTGTTTTTTTAATTATTTTTTTTTTTTAAATTTTAAAATTTTATTTTTTTTGTATTTAGACACTGTAATAATAAATTAACACACACAGTTTTGAGAAAGTTTTATTCTACTTAGAACACTGTTGCAATTTCTTGTGAGTTTAAATACTTTCAGAAAAGGGCACCTCATGTGGTGTAATGGTTAGCAAGTTAAATTCGCAGACCATTGTTAGTGAGTTCGATTATCACTGGGCACTCCATAATCTGGCCTTGTGCCATATCTAAGCTAAGCTTAGTAAATAAGTATATACTTTCAGAAAGTCAAAGATTTTCACAAGGGGAGGTAATAATAAAACAGGGGAAGTAACTCTCGATTACTTATTACAGGCACCTTCAAATCTGGTTTTTTTTTCTTTCTTTTTTTTCTTTCACCTTCTGTAAGTTTTTTTTTTTTTTTGCAAACATGGCCTTTATATTTTAGAAACCCAATTAAAAATGTCGTTTAGATCATTATTTTTTCATCCTTTTCACTATTTCTTCTTTTCAGCTCTGATATTATTTTATTGTATTTGTTATTCTTCTTATATATTTTTCGTAATTTAAATTTTTTTTTTGAATATTAGTTTCATCCTTTACGCTTTTGTTCAGCTAATACATATTTTTATCCCATCATCCTCGTGTTATTAGGCTCCTCATCTTGTGTTTCTTTATCCTTATTACATTTTTAAAAATAATTTTTTTTCTTCTTTTTTTACCTTTAAAAACATTCCAAAACAATTTTCTCTACACCTGGTGTGAATAAAGCATAGTTAGGAATAAAAACAAATTAACCAAAACAATATTTAAAAAAAGAAAAAAAAAAATCTTTCAGAAATTCATAGAAATATATATTCAGAGGTATATATTGTTTTTAGTCATATTCGTATTCATATTCTATTTCTTCTTCTTATTTATTTCATAATACGCCATTTTCTTTATAAATACGTATTTTTTTTTTTACAACCAAATTAGATTTTTATTCTATTTTAATCGTCCCTTTGCTCGTTATAGGCGTTAGTTTTTGTTCGTGTTATATAGTTAGGGTTATTTTTTTTATTAAAGGTACTGTAACTAGTTTTGGGTAAAAGGGAAGAAAGGAAAAATATAAAAAAAGAATGATGATAAAAGAAAGTTTGTAACGAGTGCTTATATTAGAAAATATTGATAAAAGGGGGGGGGTTATTGATGTGGGTTAATTGACGTGTAAATCTCGTGAAGAGGAAATACATATGTGAAAAGAAGAAGAAGACATAATAATAATAATGATAATAATAATAATAAGAAGAAGGATAAGAAGAAGAGGAAGAAGAAGACACATGGAAATAATAATAAGAAGAAGAAGAAGAGGAAGAAGGAGAAGGAGAAGGAAGGGAAGAGTAGGAGAAAGAGATGAATGAGAAGAAGAGGAATAATAATAATAATAAGAAGAAGAAGGTCAGATGAAAAATAAGACGTAATTGATAGAAGAAGAAGAAAAAGAAGAAAAAGAAAAAGAAGAAGAAAAAAATTAGACGTAATTGATAGAAGAAGAAAAAGAAAAAGAAAAAGAAAAAAAATTAGACGTAATTGATAGAAGAAGAAGAAAAAAGAAGAAGATCAGATGAAAAAATAAGACGTAATTGATAGAAGAAAAAGAAGAAGAAGAAGAAGAAAAAGAAAAAGAAAAAAAAAATTAGAGGTAATTGATAGAAGAAGAAGAAAAAGAAGAAGAAGAAAAAAAAATAGAGGTAATTGATAGAAGAAGAAGCAGAAGAAGAAGCAGAAGAAGAAGAAGAAGAAAGCCTGGTCAATACTTAAGAAAATCGAAAGTGTTTTAATAAGCAGTGAAAAAAATCATATTGTAAAGGACGATAAAAATATGAGAGAATATGTTTTTTTTTAGAAATAAAATACAAACAAAAACAAAAAAGCAAAAACATAAACAAACAGTCGGAGGGTGAGAAGTGTAGAAGGATGGAAGGAAAGAAGAAACCGTCGAACGGACGAATGAAAATAGATTTTAAAACGACGGACAGAAAATAAAAAATAGGGTAATTATTGGAGAAAATGAAGCACATAGATAAACAAATGAAAATAAGGAAGGAAGGAAAGAAGAAAAGTAGGAAGGAAAGAAGGAAGAAAAATAGGAAGGAATAAAGGAAGGAGAAATGAATGAAGGAAGGAATGAAGGACAAACGAACGAAAAATTAATTAAAAAATAAAATGGCACAAAAATAATGGAAATTTTCCTAAATAAAGATACGAACAAGAAAAGAAGGGGGAATATATATATATATATATATATATATATATATATATATATATATATATATATATATAGAGAGAGAGAGAGAGAGAGAGAGGTGTGGTGGGATAAAGAGAAAAATAGGCTAAATGAGAACCAGATAGAATGAGGGAGACAAAAAAAATAGACAGAGAATAGAGAAGAAGAAAGAGAGGGTAAAAGATATGAAGATAGATAAAGAGAGAGAGAGAGAGAGAGAGATAGGGGGTAGATAAAAAGGAAAGAGAGATTGGAAGATATCTGAAGAAAGTAAGGCAAAGAGAGAGAGAGAGAGAGAGAGAGAGAGAGAGAGAGAG
>CM042151.1:447218-454718 GCA_023376005.1 Doryteuthis pealeii
TGTGTGTGTGTGTATATAACATAAAATATTTTAACATTTAAAATTCGTATTTGAATATAAATATATTGACATACGAACACACACACACACACTCTCACACACACACCTATGTAGTATTTTCGTGCATCGCACTGTCAGATGAAACACACACATAAGTATGGGATTGTAAATGCGTCGACAAGGTGAATATATATATATATATATATATATATGCATGCAATTTTTACCTTATAAATTTCTTATGTCTCTACATATGCACACACACACACAAATTTAAAGTTTATTGGTTTCAATATATATATATATATATATATATATTATATATATAAAGATAGATAGATAGATAAGTAATGTTGTGCTGTTGGTATAGTATCATTTTGTAAAATAAACTTTGGCACACTCACACACGCACCCATATATATATATATATATATATATATATATATATATAGACATTGATTAATTGAGTGATTGGTGGGCTGATTGAATATTGCACACGATACATTTTACGTGATTTAAGATATAAATCGATTGTTTGATCAATAATTACATTTTACCTTTTAAATTCCTCATTATATATATATATATATATATATATATATATATATATATATATATAAGATAGAGTTTTACTTTTAGCTACAGAGAAAATGAATATTTTTTTCCTTAAAAATGATTTTTTTTTATCTCGAATTTTCACACTCACGCGAGCACTCACACGCACAAACACACACACACACACACACAACACACACACACACATATGTATATATATTTAGTAAATGAAGAAAAACTCCCAACTTGCTTCATTACAATAATTTATTTCAACCGTATTAATACGGCATCTTCAGGTAATCACAAGTCCTTTTACTCACTGGTATTAGGCACATTGAGCTCTCCTTATGGTCTACCTGCATCAGCTTGGTTAAACCACACATGGAAAGACCCTAACTACGGAATATATATATATATATATATATGTTTGTGTGTATGTGTGTGTGGCGGAGGGTGTGCGAGAGGGAAAACTCTAAATAAAAAAATATCATTTCTTTTCCTATGTAGCTAAAAATAAAACACGATTTCATATCTCTCTCTCTATATATATTTGTGTGTGTGTTTGCGTGTGTGTGTGCTGGTCTGTGCATTTGTATGTGTATGTATGTGTGTGACAAATTTCTCTCACTTTAAATATTTTTTCTTCTATTTCCCTCAGATGATGTGGTGATCATGAAACTTTAAGTCAAGGATTCTGATATATATATATATATATATATATATATATATATATATCAATTCTATTGTTCTTTTATAATGCTCTCTTTAAAAAAAAATTTCTGAAAACAATTTCTTTAAACAAGAAATTTTCTCCTGACGATGACCTTAGGTCGAAACTAGTTGAGAATAAAAAACATATAAGAAATATTCCTGTTTGTCTTATCACTTTTTGTTCACACCATATATATATTGACAATATATCGCATCCTATATATATATATATATATATATATATATATATATATATACATAAGGTGTGTCCAAAAAGTATAGAGATCTTTTTTGCTTTTTGATACATATTGTATTCTGAAAAAATATCGTTCCATTCATTAATCTTTTCAGAATACAAGGTGTGTCAAAAAAGTAACAAGTTTAACGCTGTATTTACCAAGATAGAAATGAACAATGAATGGAACTTTATTATTTTTTTCTGAATACATGGTTAGTCAAAAAGTACAAAAAAATCACCGCACTTTTTTGACACACCTTATATATATATATATATGTGTGTGTAAGAAAGGAAGTGAATCTGACGGTATGTAGTATATTAAGAAATAATGAAAAAACACAGGTTTAAATGGGTTAAGTGGTGAGTTTATTGGCCGACGCTGCAGTGTTTCGATCTATTAATTAGATCATCTTCAGAGCATTTGTTGGTATATGGAAAGTAATAAAGGACTACCACTCGCTTTTCTCGTTATTCCGTGATAAAAAAATTCTTATTACCTTCCACATACCAACAAATGCCCTGAAGATGATCTAATTAATAGATCGAAACACTGCAGCGTCGGCCAATAAACTCACCACTTAACCCATTTAAACCTGTGTTTTTTCATTTTTTTAAATATACTACACACACACACACATATATATATATATATATATATATGTTAATGTATGAGTAGTAGCTTACTGGTGGGTACGAATACGATCGTTGGAAGCGCACAGTATCCAGGGGTTAAGACCGAGAAAAAACAAATACAAAGTGCTCAATACAATGTAGAGCAAAATTTATTTATATAATGGATAAAAGTAACCTACTCGAGTTTCATCGTCTGATTCGTCAGGGTTACATCCGTTGAATTAATCGAGTTTTCGATTAATCTCAGTTGGTACAATACATGCCCGTTGGAATGGGACTTATCTTTTATAGATGAACGCTTAAGTCCCATTCCAACGGGCATGTATTGTACCAACTGAGATTAATCGAAAACTCAATTCAACGGATGTAACCCTGACGAATCAGACGATGAAACTCGAGTAGGTTACTTTTATCTATTATATATATATATATATATATATATATATATATATATATATATATAGGATGTGATATATTGTCAATTTCTTAAGTGGAGTTTTGCAGGTTTGAATTCAGAGTTTCTCTTTTCTAAACTGGTTTCCCAATCAAGTCAAAAGAACCCAGTCTGACATACTATTCACCCACGGCTGGAGGGAGAACAGATGCATTCATATCTTTCCCGAGGAAATTAGCACGAAGTGAAATGCAAACAGCCTCGTCCATGATTTGAACTCGTAGTGCCGATTCCATTTCTCTTGATTCTATTGTTTGTCTCTCTGTACATTCAAGACGAGATGACTCTTCTTTTTCTGCATAAAAGCGTAAAGATTTTTTCGATTTTCTTTATTTGAATTATTGAATAGATGCATAGTTTATTAGCCAAAATATTGGATAACATTCTATATTCATAAAAATTCATCAGTGCTCTCCTTGCGCTAGATGAAATTACAACACCATTTGGCAAGAGTGTGCATACCATCACAAAAGAACGATTCCAATTCAGATCCTATTAGCTCTTCAGGCAATTTTCAACAGTTTGGACTCTAACGAAACGCCCGGAGGGTTTGGTTTGGTTGGTTGGTTGTTGGTTGTTGTTTTTTTTTCGACATAACGTTAAGCAAGGCACGGAGAAGGGTGAGGTAGAGAGGAGAGTAGCCACGACAGAAAAAGAGCCAGAAAGAGAGAGAAAAAGCCAGCAGCCCAGAAAGCATCACAGTTTGTGTGCATTCAGTGCACCAAAGACTGTCACTCAAGAATTAGCCTGCAGAGTCACTTGCGCAGATGCAGATAATTTTTTAAAATTTTATTTATTTATTTAAAACAAAAATTATTTATTCATTTTTTTCTGGACACTACGCTATCGTCCTTAGTGTACGGAAAGGATCCAATAAATCAACCTTTTTTGGGTTATCTAATGTCACTTTTATAATAAACAAATGAGCCCTTATGCCAAACTCGAACCCTTTCTATGATATGGGTGTTAGAAGGCTGTGGCTGAGGGTCCTGGTAATGGCGTTAAACTCTAACTGCGATAGGTAAATAGCAGGGCAGGACTGGGCTCTTTAACCATGGCTATGTAACCAGTCTAGGAGAAGGAAAACTCTGAATTCAAACCTGTGTCGCATCCTGTTCGTGCAGACAAAGTAAATATATATACACATTAAATATCACCAGGGCTCGGTTTTTGAGCAAAAATAATGAAGATTTGATTTAAATTTAAAAAAGATATCTAAAAAATAAAATTTAAATGATAACAACATGGAATTTTTTCCATTTAATATTGTAGACATAATTTCTATTTTCAGAGTGACTGGATCAACACAAGGTCTTTTTTACGTAGGGATTTATTGGGGCTTCCAGCGGGGATCCAACTCACAATTCAGTTAATAATGGATCTGCGAGACTAACTTAAAAAAAATCCCCCCTCTACCCAGGTGACGCCGGGTAGCTACTTCTAGTATATATATATACAGGGTGTTCGGGATAATTTTGTCAGTTTCACAAGGAAAAAGAAAAAGTGCTTGGTAACTACAAAATTTAATGGATTGTAAAGAAATTCAACAGGCACGGAAATTTCACTACTGTCAACAAGTTCCATTCAAAATAACCGCCATTAGCGTCGATCACAGCCTCAATCCTGCTCTGGAACCTGGAGCAATCTGATGTTACAGTTTCCCTGGGAAGGGTCTCAAATTCTGGGCTATTGTAATACTGGCACGGCGATTGGCGTCTCTCTCAACAGCGCCCCATACATAATAATCCATGGAGTTAAGATTTGGGGAGTTCGGAGGCCAAACATTAGGACTGGTGTAGTCGTAAAAATTTGCCGACAACCATTTTCAACTTTTCCCAGAGATGTGGCAGGGGGCAAATCCTGCTGCCATATAGATGGCCTACAACTGGCGATCCTTATTATCCAGGGCTTGACTACAGTGTTTAGCAACTCCACGTAGGCATCTGAGGGTCCTCACCCACTTTTTTCTGTAGATTTTCAAGGAATTCTGCTGTACGAACGCAATCAGATTGTTTGTTATATTGCCTTTGTAGTACTGGCACAGCGATTCGTGTCTCTCTAGCATCTTGTATATTTTTCACAAGTTGAATAATTTATTAATCAAGATATTTGAGTTGTAATTCAGGTGCTAATGACTACTATCATCTGTCAGGATTTGGCAGTCATAATATATTTATAATAAAAGTAGATAAAAGGTAAGTATAAATTGAAAATCATATATCTATCTATCAATCTATCTATCTATATGTTGTTTGTCCTCTTGTATCTTTCTCTCACCTCTTCTCTCTGTCTCCCCCTCTCTATCTCTCCTCTTCTTCTTTTTCTCTCTTCTTTAGGACAATAGGACATTTACAAATGAATCCGTTTCCTCCAATCGATCTGATCTATGTAAGTTTTGTCTTGTTAATTGTTTGTACTTATTTGTTCTGTGTTTTGTATGTATCCGTTTGGCACCGGATGCTGGTGCCTAATAAATGTATTAAGCACACCATTCCTGTGTATCTTTTCCACCTCAACGATACAACACAACCCTAATTGCTTTAAGTTCTTCTGTGAACTTGGGAGGAAGACCAACTCAGAAACCGCCCTGTCGGCTGGGGCGTTAGAATGCACCGACTGCACCTCTGCAAAGACTCCCCCAATTGGGCCACCTGTTGGCCGTGAGTGGCGACCCGTGATGCTTAAGGATAGAGCCCAGGTGGATGAGCAGTTCATGACATGCAATACTCTACTTTGGCCCTATCTTGGGCTAGACGGGCGGTCGGAGAGGCCCCTCCGATCAATCGGCTGGTCACGTCAAGCCCTAGCACCTATATGATTTTCCCAACCCTATTGCCTTTATGGCAAGCCCCAACCCCTTTTTATCATATGGGTGCTAGAAGGCGGTGACTGAGGGTCTACATGTTCTGGGAATGACGTTAAACTATCTGATGGTGAGGTTCCAGTTTTGGAGGTTTGGGGAATGTGGAGCCCCCCTTCATCACCATTGCTCCCTGGTCCACTCTGACCCGGAGTGGTAATACCTGTTAGGGTCCCATCTATGGGTTAAATAGAAAAATGTATTTATAAAAAAATTGTATTATCCATTAAGAATTGATTTATTTCAAAACTTTATCGGCATTAAATGACCCACTGAGGTTGATATGCCGTAAAACAAAACAAAACAACTCAGAAACATTTTTATATGTGCACATATTACTTTTATTTACAACACAACTCATATTACCCTTTGCTGATAGTTTTTTGATTTAGTGTGTCCTGAGACACACATATGTGCTTTGAAAGAGTCCGCGGTAAAATTAATGCGTCCTAACTAAAGTTTCTTAATAGATTGTAGGATTTTTTTTATTGATGATCTGGAGAAACAACTAAAGCCGTCTAACTCCTACCTTGTAACCTATTTTGTGTAATTCATTTCTAAGAAACTATTGAAATGTATTTACAGATAGCTTGAAATGGTGAGGGAAGAAAAAAAGAAAAACACTGGGGCGCATAGATATGATTTTACTGCGTCCTTTTAGATTTTTGTGCGTCAGGGACACAGGACCCGTACCTATCAGTATCTCCGTGTGTATATATATATATATATATATATATATATATATATATATATATATAGAGAGAGAGGAGAGAGAGAGAGAGAGAGAGAGAGAAAGAGAGATAGAGAGAGAGAGAAGAGAGAGAGAGAGTGACAGAGAGGAGGGGAATCTAGGGGGGGAGTTAATTTCCTGTAGATAAGAAAAAAAGCCAAGGGTGGTTGAGGGGAGGTGATGATGATGTTGGACGGTGTTAGCGGAATTACTTGATGGTTTAAAATTTGTAGAGGAAATTGATTGATTTATGAACAAACAATAATGAAGAAAACAATAATATCGTTCACTCAGATCGATCGATAGTTGGAAGAAGACAAAAAAAAAGAAAAAAAGAAAAAAAAAGGAAAAGAATAAAAAGAAAAGAATAAAAAAGAACACACACACACACACACACACACACACACACGCATACACACAAAATAGTCAGATGTGTAAACAGAATTATGCGAAGGACTTTTAGTTATAGCCCAGCTGTTAGAACGCGGGAAACATCGAGAAAGAGGCTTATGCTTTTATTTAACGACCTGGTTGGTTGGTTGGTTGTTGTGTTTTAATAACAACACTTTTCGGGTCATTTAATGCCAAATCAGGATCATTTTGATATCAGTTTTTTTAACGGCATTAAAATACCCGTGGGTTATTTTAATGCCATTTTTGTATATATGATTTGTATGGGAATAATTTATTGGAGGTGCGTAGTGAAATGGTTAGAGTCCACCCGAGTTCAAATCTTGGACGAAGCTACAGTTCATAGCGCCTCGCTTCATAGCGCTAATACCCTTGGGCCAAGTATGAATCCAACTACTCTCCCTCCAGCTATGGGTAAATAGTAAGACAGACTGGACTTTTTAACCTAGGTTAGACAACTAGTATAGGAGAAAGAAAACTTTGAATTCAAACCTGTTAAATCCACTTGGGTGGTCACTACTAGAATAGGTTTAATCCTAATTAGTGATTTATTTTCACTAATTTAAATAGTTTGTTTTCAAACAAATTCTTATAGTGCGAGACAATCGTTGGTAATCAATTTTGTTTTAGAAATTCATTTTTATCTATTTAAACCATAGATGGGACCCTAACAGGTACTACCACTCGGATAGGAGTGGACCTGCGAGTAATGGCAACGAAGGGGTACTCCATACTCCCAGAGCACCACGAGATGCAGTTTAACCAAGGACAATTAACTTATTGTGGTCCTTGTCGATGAAACGCTATTTATTTTGCTCTTAAACTTTTACAAATTTCACTGGTCATTTTTATTCTCCCCCCAGCTATGTGTAAATAGCAGGGTATACTGGGCTCAGTTTAGGAGTAAG
>CM042151.1:459718-467218 GCA_023376005.1 Doryteuthis pealeii
TTATCTGCATTCTTATTTAGTTTCATTAGCCTTTCTGATTTAATACAATATTTTATTACATTAAAACTTAAATACTTGCGCCCGGAGGGTGCATATATTTGCTAGTAATACTAAAAAAAATGAATTAAAAAAATTGAGTTTGAAAAAAAAAATTGAATACCCAACAAAATGGATAAAACAAAACATCTTCGGCATAAAATAACCCAACAAGGGTAGACATGCCGTAAAATACAACCAACCAACCCTTGCTACTTGCCCAAGTTCACTTGCACCCCCAACAGGTGACAGTTTTATCAAATGTGGGATGTATTTCTGCTGTATTATTTTGCTGACAGCGACATTTTGACAAAGAAGAAAAGCACTTGAACTTTCCTCCCCAAAGGTGACATTTGAGACGGCAATCGTTCATGAAGCATTCACCGCGAATAATGCCTCGAAATGAGAGAATAATGAGTGGATTTGGTCGGCCATTCGGATGGAGTCTGGCCGAAGATAAAACAAATGTTTAAATACGAGCTTTAAATATTGTTTGGACTGGCTTCCGGTCATGCGTCTTCGAACGAGAAAAACCAAAAGTTAATTATAGCTTGGTGACCGGAGATTCATCTCTCAAACAGTACACCCCCACTAATAAAAATGGGACAAGTGTAATATTGTAAGAGTGTACTTACATCTAAAACCGTTGGAATTGAATGATTAAAAAAAATTATATATATTATATATATATATATATATATATATATATATGAGGAAAATGAATAAAGAAAAGAAAGAACAGAATGGGTAATAAAAAGATGAATTTATTCAATATCACTTACACATGTGTTTCGGTCAGTTCATCTGTGTGAAAATATTCTGCACACAGAGAAGATTCGACCTTCATCAGAGTGAAATTTTATTTTGAATGAAAATTCGTTGGGGAAAAACGGAACTGACATTACTGAAAATGAACTGACTGAAACACATATGTAAGTGATATTGATTAAATTCATCTTTTATTATCCATTCTGTTCTTTCTTTTCTTTATTCATTCTTCCTCATATTGTCGGATTCATTTCCAATTTACGTTCTACCCGTGATTACCATGACTGTATGTTATAGCATGCTGATGCATTTGGTTTACCGTTACAGATGTAAAAATAACCTCGTTGCTTTAACCGTTGGTAAAAGATACGAAACAGATTAAGAGGAACCTGAAGACTTACATTAGTGATTTGTGTTGTAGCGTGATTATTATGGTCTACGGGGAATTTGGGGATTGAAAAAGAAAACGGTAATCGATTTCTGGAGAAAGAGAAGAAAAACAGAGAAGAACAAAGAGATGTTAAAGTTTGAAACGGTAAACACTCAACGAGGGGTGGGCTTCCACTGACCGACCAATGACCCCAGAACTAGATTTAAAAATAAAACCGGAAGTTCTAGTTTCTGCAGTGGAGCGGAAGTTGGGTGACCCTCCCACTCCCGGGACGAGAAACGGAAGAAGAAAAAAAAAATCGGTCTTTTTCGGCTGGGCCTTCGTGAGAGGCAGACGAGGCTTCCCGGGTTCCCCGTATGGGTTTCGCATAGTAGTACCGAACATGCTTTACGATAGAATAATTTGACCTTACCTATCTCTCTCTCTCTCTTTCTCTGTAAAAAAAACCCCACGAGCCTAGAAAGGAATAAACAACCCCTTTGTGACTATACAACTCGAATTTGGCCTCATGCAACTATGTATCGGTTCCTTTTAGCCAGTTGGACGGCGTATAGTGTTATTGCTGACCATTGTAAATATATATTATAAACTGCATTTCTAATGACTTTACTCCTAAATTACATTAAAACCAAGGTCGATAAGTATTGTCACAGGTCATGATTAATGCAAGCCTCGGTGTCAGACTAAGGGATATTCTATGTATTATTCAAGACCCGTGGTAATCTGTAATTTATAACTTGACAGAATAACCTTTTCATTCCAACACAGAATGCCAGAAGTGTCGATGGATTCGTTTTAAGCCTTCTAGTCAGATCGGCAAATCCTTCTTTAAGTCATTTACCGATGATCAGGGCAACAAGAGAAAGAAGAAAAAGAAGAAAAAGGACGTGGACCATAATGGCTGACAGCTGGCATTTTCGGTCTTGTAATGGAGGACGGACGCAGGGACGGGACGGACGGGACGCAGGAACGGATAAAATCAATATGGAGTTATGAGACACACCTTTTTGAAACTATTTCGATGGAATAGAGGGAGACGAAAATGTGTAAATAAGTAGATTGAAAAATTGCTCTTGAACCTCTCAGAGAGAGAGAGAGAGAGAGAGAGAGAGAGAGAGAGAGAGAGAGAGAGAGAGAGAGAGAGAGAGAGAGAGAGAGAGAGAGAGAGAGAGAGAGAGAGAGAGAGAGAGAGAGAGAGAGAGAGAGAGAGAGAGAGAGAGAGAGAGAGAGAGAGAGAGAGAGAGAGGAGTAAGGGGATAAAGAAAAAGAAAGAGAGGATAAAAGAGATGAAGAATGTCCATGTGTTGGCTTCCATAGGAGTAAGTCGCTTATGAGCTCGTCCTTGTTTCTCCAGCAGTGTCCTGCACGCCTAGTCCGTCTTACTTGTATGGCTTGGGAGACGGTGTGGGGGGAAGTGGCCATATATATATATATATTATATATATATATATATATATATGAGGTAAGGTAAAAGAAAAAGTGGACAAAAATAATGACTCAAACAAGTAGAAGTAGGAGATAAATATTTCGTTCCGCTTTACGCGAGTAACTTCATCAGTCTAATAATATGAATGTACATTTCGATTCAAGGATTGACATTTTCTCGATTTGTTTAGCCTTACATTTGAACATATATGCCCGCCTAAATTCATTAATTATTAACTAATTAATTTTCAAAATTAGGTATGACTTCAATTAAGCACATATCCTCCAAAAATTGTCGGCTTAAATCCATATAAAAATAAACATTTTTTTGCTTACTTAACCTCACATTATATATATATATATATATATATATATATATATATCTTATTATAATGGAGATTGTGGGGCTTTCTGTCTGTAACCGAAACTATATTACTATACAAGTCACAATTCCTTTCGTTATTTACATCATATTCTCCATGATTTTATTTTTATTTAAACCTCAATTATTAATAAAATTGTTTTACATTATTAAGACTGTTGATTTATCTACCTACAAATAACATGCAATTATATTTATATTTCAACAAAATAGCGGTTTACAGTGTGAATGGGACGGCTAATTTGCATATTGTTATAAAAATTTGATTTTAATAAATATATGTTTAGTATCATTTGATTTCTAATTGTTTAGTTTATCTATTGAATATGAGCAAAAATCTCGGGGATAAAATCTTTAAAGAAATCCATTAACAAGAAGAAATAACTGTCATTATTCTTTACTTCCTATTTTAACTAAATAGTTAAATTAGGAAAAACCAATGAACGGGAGTAATGGAAAATGATGGAGTGTTAGTTTCAAAGTTGTTCTATTTTTTTCGATTATACCCCCTCTGTTCAAAATCTTTTTATCTACATTCTTATTCAGTTTCATTAGCCTTTCTAATTTAATATAATATTTTATATAAAATTTAACTAAAATACTTGCACCCGGAGGGTGCATATATTTGCTAGTATATATAATATTTTCTTCTTCTTCTTCTCTGTGAAGGTCCCCCATCCCATTTCTTTTGTATTAAAGAGCAAGAAAAGAAGATGTTATCACTGATGCCGCTGTATTATTTTGGTTGGTGATTTCAGATATAAATCTCCAAGTGATCTTGGCAGTTATTACCAAGGATTTACCAAAGATCTCAATACCTACAACTTGAAATTGTTAGTTTGAGATTAGTCTCATTTGAATGAACCATGCCACTTATTTAGAATCGATGTAATAGTACAGGAGAATTCGTGTCCGAATTTGAGAAAATTGGGTCCTATGAGGTCGACTGGACGCAATAGAAAGAACACTTGTTTTAAGTACATACTTAATAGCAATTACAGTTTCTTTCTTTCTATTCACTTTTCTTTACTTTCTTTAATTTTCTTTCTTTCTCTTCCCTTTTCTTTCTTTTTTCTTTCTTTCTTATTCTTTCTTCTCTTTCTTATTCTTTCTTTCTCATTCTTTCTTTCTCTTTCTTTCTTTCTCTTTCTTTCTCTTTCTCTTTCTTTCTCTTTCTTATTCTTTCTTTCTTTCTTTCTCTTTCTTTTTCTTTCTTTCTCTTTCTTTCTTTCTTCTCTTTTTCTTTCTTTTTTTCTTTTCTTTCTTTCTTTCTTTCTTTCTCTTTCTTCTCTTCTTTCTTTTTTTTCTTTCTCTTTCTTTCTTTCTTTTTCTTTCTTCTTTCTTTTTTTCTTTCTTCTTTCTTTTTCTTTCTTTTCTTTCTTTTTCTTCTTTTTTCTTTCTCTTCCCTTTCTTTCTTTCTTTCTTTCTTTCTTTCTTTTTTCTTTTTTTTCTTCTTTCTTCTCTTTCTTTCTTTCCTTCTTTTCTTTCTTTCTTTCTTTCTTTCTTTTTTCTTTTCTTTCTTCTCTTTCTTTTCTTTCTCTTTCTTTCTTTCCTTTTTCTTTCTTTCTCTTTCCTTCCTTCTTTTTTTTCTTCTTTTCTTTCTTCTTCTCTTTTTCTTTTCTTTTTCTTTCTCTTTCTTTTCTTTTCTTTCTTTCTTTCTTCCCTTTCTTTCTTTTCTTTCTTCTTTCTTCTCTTTCTTTCTTTCTTCTCTTTCTTTTTTCTTTTCTTTCCTTTTCTTTCTTTCTTTCCTATTCTTTCTTTCTCTTTTCTTTCCTTCTTCTTCTTTTCTTCTTTCTTCTTTCTTTCTTTCTTTTTCTTTATTCTTGCTTTCCTTCTTTATTTCTTTGGAGTAGTTTCTCGTGACGTAGTGGCTAACGTGTTGGACTGCGATGCAAGATCGTAGTCAGCGAATTCGAACTCCCGTTCACTTTCAGAATAATACCCTTGGGAAAGGTATGATACCCTGCATACCTTCTTTCTTTCTCGCTTTCTTCCTCGCTTTTCTCTTCCTTTCTTTCTTTCTTCTCCTATTTGTACGTCCCCTCTCGCTTTCATATAGTTTCTTTCTTTCTCTTTCCTCTCTTTTCTCCCCCTCTTTCTTTCCTTTGTACTCCCTCCTCATATTTCCCCCTCTCTATATATATACATCTCCTCCCCCCACTTCCTTTCTTTTGCACCGTATAATCTATCAGTGTCGACTGAATTGATCACGTGTCCATTATTTGGCCAATGTCCAGATCGTGATCTCAAACGCTCCAGTGACCAGAGATCAGAGTTAAGGGTAACTTTTATCCGCCGCACCACCGCGACCGCCACTACAAATATCACCCCTACCGCGTATCACAACGAGTTCCACCCCCACCACCACCAACACAACCCCCCACGTCACTACCCACGTCGTTGTCCCCAAACCGGTATAAGTGCAAGCATCAAAGGTGCTTATTGTTGCTGTTGTGATTGTCGTTTGGGAAGCAAGCGTAGAAGATCAAAACAGGAAAGATTATTATTGGAGTTGGGGGGGGGGCGGTGCGCGGGGGGGGTACGTCGAGTAGGGGGGGGGAGCGTTGAGAGGGGCTTTACGGTCGGAGGAATTTAGTCGAACCAGGTGTTGTGGGTTAGAGGATTGAGACATCAATGTCATTTGTAAGATGTCCCGATTGATGTCCTGGCACCGGTCCACTCATCATGGAAATCACGCAAGCACTTGAACTTACGATACCTACCGGGTCAAGCACGCATGCGAAAGAAAACAGAGAGAGAGAGAGAGAGAGAGAAGAGAGAGAGAGAGAGAAATGTGTGTGAGAGAGAGAGGGTGTGTGTGGTGTGTGTGTGTGAGAGAGAGAGAGAGAGAGAGAGAGAGAGAGAGAGAGAGGTCTTATGATACCTACCGGGTTAAACACGCATAGCTTCTCGTAAACAAATACGGGGAGTGTGTGTAAGAAATAAACACACACAGAGAGAGAGAGAGAGAGAGAGAGAGAGAGAGAGAGAGAGAGGAGATGGGGAAAAGGTCTTACATTGAATGAAATAGGGGGTTAGTAAGAGAGAGACACAGAAAGACAGATGATAAAGAGAAAGAAAGGTAAAATAACGAGAGAGAGAGAGAGAGAGAGAGAGAGAGAGAGAGAGAGAGAGAGAGAGAGAGAGAGAGAGAGAGGAGAGAGAGAGAGAGAGGGTCTTACGATATCTACCGGTTTAAACACGCATAGCTTCTCGTAAACAATACGGGGACATTCAGTGTGTGTGTGTGTGTGTAAGAAAGAAAGAAAAACACACAGAGAGAGAGAGAGAGAGAGAGAGAGAGAGAGAGAGAGAGAGAGAGAGAGAGAGAGAGAGAGAGGGAGAAGGTCTTACATTGAATGAAATAGGGGGTTTGTAAGAAAGAGACAGAGAAAGACAAATATAAGAAAAAACATTGTGCGTGTATGCTTGTACGTGTGGGGAGCGAGCGAGCGAGCTAGAGAGAGAGAGAGAGAAATAAAAAAGGAGAGATTTAGAGAAAAAAGGGAGAAATACATTGAATGAAATAGGTCTGTGAGAGAGAGAGAGAGAGAGAGAGAGAGGGGGGGTCAATTTATTAAGCGAAGTTTAACAGGTTTGAATTCAGAGTTTTCCTTCCGTTAGACCAGTTGCTTAACCAAGGTTAAATAGCCCAGTCTGCCCTACTATATACCCATAGCTGGAGGGAGAGTAGGATTCATACCTTTCCAAAGGATATTAGCGCAAAGTGAAATGCAATTACCATGTACCGGAATTTGAACTCGGGCCGATGAGTCCATTTCCTATTACTTTAACCATTACACCACGCGCTTCCATTGACAGAGAAAAAAGCAACGAGGATCAATATTTACCTACAGAAGTAAGAATAATGATCCGCATGGTAGAATCTGCGAGTCACCATTCGGCAAGGTTAATGGAAAACAGCGAGGAATAATTGGCAAACTCCAAACATTAGAGGACACCGGGGGAGAGAGTATCGCCTGTTAATCATTAGGCACAAATTGTAAAATAGCGAAGGTTGAAGAAAGAAACGACCCTTGAAGATGACAAAAAAAAAAAAGAATCTTAAAAGAAAAAACTTACAAGAGAAAAAAAAAAGATACAAAAAAGTATCTTACGTTTGGAATGGAATTTTCACACACACACACACACACACACACATATATATATATATATATTTATGTTATTAATACAGAACTTAATAATAATAATAATTAGAAATTAAAAATAATTAATCGTAAAATAAAAATATATAAAACTCCTTTTCTAAAATATTAACATATTCGCTCATAACTTTTTCACTTTATATATAAAACTAATTACAGTAAATATCTAATCATTTATGAATTACAGAACTTAAAAATAAAAATTTAAATAATAAAAAACAATTAATCGTAAAAAAAAAAAAATTCCTTTACTAAAAGTCTTTTGAATTCCAACCGTCACATTTCTAACACCCATCCCCTCCGTTTAAATTGTTTCGCTTGTTGCCAACATC
>CM042151.1:472218-479718 GCA_023376005.1 Doryteuthis pealeii
TATATATATATATATATATATATATATATAAATAACAAAAGACTTATAGATCTTGAATTATAGACTATTTCAGGGAGCTTAGACAAAAATGTCTAATTCTCCCGACTCATCAGATGCGAATCAGAGTCGGGAGAATTAGACATTTTTGTCTAAGCTCCCTGAAATAGTCTATAATGCAAGATCTATAAGTCTTTTGTTATTTATTTAAATATAAATTTGCTCTGTGACTCTAACAATAAGAGCACACATTGAGCTCTCAAACTGCGACAAGTTGTTTTTAAAAAAAACCTATGTCGTAAGGAAGATTTCTTCTCTGGACTTTTGGATTATATATATATATATATATATAATATATATATATATATAATATAAATAAATGTTGTTCTGGTTCCAACGGGAGAAAATTATAATAACATTTTATAAAAAAGAAGGTCCGCAAAATGTATTATGTTCTCAGAAAAATGTTTTATTCTTTTTATATTACATACGCGACACGTGTTTCTGATCTGTTGTCTTCTTCAGGCATTGAGTTATTAATTTGGCAGAACATGTCCTATATTTGATAGGTTGTGTGTTATATATATATATATATATATATATATACAATGCTTTTTTTTCGATACACACACTTACAGTCCTATACTCACACCGTAAAAGAGAATATTTGACGTCATATTTCAAACCGACTCCTTTTTTCAAACTTCAAATTTTAAACTGACTGATAAACAAGGACTATCACTCGCTTTTCTCGTTATTCTGTGATAACAAAATTTCTTATTACCTTCCATATACCAACAAATGCCCTGAAGATGATCTAATTAATAGATCGAAACACTGCAGCGTCGGCCAATAAACTCACCACTTAACTCATTTAAACCTGTGTTTTTTCAATCTTTCTTAATATACTACATACCGTCGGATTCACTTCCTTTTCTTCACACACACACACACACACACACATATATCGAGAGAGAGAGAGAGAGAGAGAGAGAGAGAGAGAGAGAGAGAGAGAGAGAGAGAGAGAGACATCAGTGGATACCCTGCTATATTCTAAATACTATCACTATTGTTCTTCTGCAAGGATGGTTTTGGCATTGAATAACCATCTCTCTCTCTCTCTTTGTTGTGTGTGTGTGTGCTGCTTTAATACTGCTCTCTCTCTCTCACACACACATATATATATATATTAAATTATTAATATTTATGATATGTTTGGTTTGTTTTGTTTTACGGCATATCGACCTCAGTGGGCCATTTAATGCCGATAAAGTTTTGAAATAAAGTCATTCTTAATGGATATTAAATTTTTTTTAATAAATATATTTTTCTATTTAACCCATAGTTGGGACCCTAACAGGTACTACCACTTCGGGTCATAGTGGACCAGGGAGCAATGGTGATGATGGGGTGCTCCACATTCCCCAAACCTCTAGAACTGGAACCTCACCATCAAATAGAGTTTAACGTCATTCCTCTGGACATGTAGACCCTCAGCCACCGCCTTCTAGCACCCATATGATAAAAAGAGTTGGGGATTGCCATAAGGGCATTAGGGTTGGGGCAATCATATAGGTGCTAGGGCTTGATGTGACTAGCAACAGCAAGATTTGAGGATATGGAAAACATCAACATATTTTAGGGTTAGGGGTTGGGGCTGCGTAGGGTTAGGGTTTAGTGTTAGGGTTAGAGTTGGGCTTGGGGTTATGATTAGGATTAGGGTTAGATTCACACGGTAGTGTTTATAGAAGTGTTCAAGCGGTGCTTCGAACAATAAAAAACTAAATGAAATAAGTGCGTAGAAAATCAGTTTTTGAAGGAAATTAAAGTAGCATTCCTTGTTAATTCCTGTCTTGGTAAATACAGCTACAATCTCCGTACTTTTTGAACCCACCTCATATAGAGAGAGTAAAATGGTCAATTTCCACCTCAGATACCTACGCTGTATACTACGCATTCGCTGGCAGGACAACGTGCCCAACACAGACGTGCTGGAACGAACAAACATGAACAGCATGTTCACCATCATCTGCAAGAGACGCCTGTGCTGGCTTGGTCGATAGACAAAGGCCGCATCCCAAAAGAACTACGTATGCTGAATTAGTTGAAGGCTCCCGACCGGGAGAGAGACCACGCCTACGTTTTAAAGACGCCTGCAAGAAGGGCACGAAGACATACCACATCAACACTAACAAATAGGAGGGTGGTGCAGAAAACCGAGCGGCCTAGCGTCTCCTTGTTCTGACAAGGGACGAAAAGAAGTAAAAAGGAGAGGAGAGAAGCCGCCACAGAAAAGAGAGCCAGAAGGAAGGAGAGGCAACAGCAATTTCAGCAAGCATCACCGTTCGTTTGCACTCACTGCAACAGAGATTGTTATTCATAAATTGGCCTGTTCAGCCACTCGCGCATATGCAGTTAAAGAAATGGACACCACGCCATGGTCTTTAATAGATGGAAGGGCGTTAACGATATATTGTTTGTTCCGTTTCACTTTTATTTTATTTTTTGTCTATTTTCCCTGTCGCTTTTACTGAATCAGCGCCCCCCCCCCACATAAATGAAGCACTATGAACTGACGAACACATCTACGGTTTCTGTTGCCCCCCCCCATGACAGCAAGGACTGCCCCCCCCCACCTACTGAATATATTGCTTTCGCTTTCATCTTCAGCATTTTCAATTTGACACCCTTGAAAATATCATGGTTATTTAGCATCACTGACAGTTCTTGATGGATTGATAGCTGAAAGAGGCGAAGTTGGTAATTATTAACGTCGACTCGATCATTCTAAATGACTGACGGATGGAATGAAAACAAAAAAAAAGGATAGATAGATATAGAAAGTGAGGTAGAGATAGATAGATAGATAGATAGATAGATAGATAGATAGAGAGAGAGAGGGAGAGAAATTGGGGAAAGAGATAAGACATCTATAAACAGTGCATATATATATATATATATATATATATATATATATATATAAAAGAGAGAGAGAGAGGAGAGAGAGAGAGAGAGAGAGAGAGAGAGAGAGAGAGAGAGAGAGAGAAGAACAGTATTAAAACAGCACACACACTCACACACAATTGTAATTTCAATATAAGATTCCCTTAAATGTTGCTCGGGTATTCCATTTCATTAAAAATTATTTTAATCTATTAAAATAATCCCTTTAAATATTGCTCGTCTATTACCATCAAAATAAGTAAAAAAGTAAAGTCGTCGGGGGTGACCTAAAATCAGGATCAACCAGACAGCGAGGGAGTCTATCCCCTTTTCCCTAGCACTAGAACAAGTAGATTGTTTTGGCGTCTGAGGCGAAACGCCAAACCTACCGTCACTTTACAGCACAGATCCCTGTGCTACTCATACGTTGCGTTGGCGAGGGTCGGTATCGAACTAGAAACATTATGGTTTCTTGCTGAACGCTCTACCTACTGAGCCTCTCTGTGTCTATCTCTGTCTCTGTCACTCTCTTTCTCTCTATCATATACCCGACGTATGATGTGGGTATATAACATTTAGCTGAACACGTTTAATCATGATTGGATCGCTGGTATAGGCGTAAACTGGTACAACATAGACTGGAATTGCCATTTATGTTATTAGTGCATTTAAAATCCTGTAATGTGTTTAATATATATATCACTAAGTAATAAAGGTTTACATAATACATGGTGTGGTTAATTTGCGTACTGGTTTTAATAAAACCGGGTTTAATAAATAATTATTTGGTGTTATTAATCTCTAATGTTATTGTTTTATTCTCCAACGTATTAAAATCAATCCTATGAAAGATTTTATATAGAAACTTATTAAAATATAATTAAGATATGTGTAAACTTTTTGTATGTGTTCTTATTTAATTTAGTTATTTCTAATTTGAATGTATTTGATTACATTAAAATGTAAATGTTTTACCCAGAGGGTGCATATTCTTGCTAGTATAAATTAATATTGATACTATATTTATAAATAAAGAGTTCAATATCATTGATTATGTTTATCAATGATATTTTATACAAGCAAAGATAAAGTTGAGAAAAGATAAATTTAAACCTTAATTACGTAAAATAATTTTTTCTCTCAAAACCATTTTGAATATTACTGGGAGGGTGTGAGAAAAATGACGTATGACGGACGGTTCGTTAAATGAGCTGACAGACTCAACTGATCATTTATATATTAAAAGAAAAGAATAGAAACAAAACAAAAAAAAAAAAAAGGCGAGAAAGTCGCACGTATTCGGCTATAGGATTTTCTGTTTGATAAAGACGTTCACAAATACAACAGATGGCAGATTTCGGAACTGAATAGAAAGAATAATAAGAAAAGGGAGGTGAATATAAAGTAGGAATTGTAAGTATTTGAGGGATAAAAATAATCAGGTCTAGCGAAAAAAAAAATAGAAGGAAAACAGTAATAACTATTTTTTTGTCGGATTTTTTCAATTTTCAGTAGCTACCAGGGACACATTTTCCAAATCGTCCAAGATAAAAATGCAAAGATGTAAATCCTGATTATCTGGTGTTGCTTATCTGCTGAATTCTTATTTTTTTTTATTTTTTTGTCACCTCAGCTAAATAATGGACCATTCCGTTTTTATTATAAAGAAAGAAAGGTAAGAAAAAGTACTTGTGACACAGAAAAATATAAGAAAGAAAGAGAGAAAGAGAGTAAGGAAAATACAGAGAGAAGGGATGATCGCGCAATATTTCCAATATCTATCTATCTATCAATCTCTCTCTCTCAGTCTCTTCAATATCTATCTATCTATGCCTATAACTATCTATCTATGACTCTCCGAACTTTTTTCTCTCTTTATCTTTGTCCCTCTAATATCTATCTATCTATCTATCTATCTCTTTCTCTCCCTCAATCTTGGTCTCCTCAATATCTATCTTTCTATCTATGTCTCTCCTATCTCTTTCTCTCTCTCTATCTATCTCTGTCTCTTCAATATCTATCTATCTATCTAGCCTCTTCAATATCTATCTATCTATCTAGGCCTCTTCATCTATCTATCTATCTTCAATATCTATCTATCTATCTCGGCCTCTTCAATATCTATCTATCTATCTATGTCATTCCGATATTTCTCTCTTTCTCTCTCTCTCTAATATCTATCTATGTATCTATTGCTTTTTCTTCCTCAATCTCGGTCTCTTCAATATCAATCTATGTCTTCTCTCTCTCTCCCTCTATCTCTCAGTCTCTTCAATATCTATCTAACTATCTATCAATGTCTCTCCGACCTTTTTTCTCTCTCTTTCTCTCTTTATCTCTGTCCCTCTAATATATATATATCTATCTACCTATCTATCTCTTTCTCTCCCTCAATCTTGGTCTCTTCAATATCTATCTTTCTATCTCTGTCTCTCCTATCTCTTTATCTATCGCTATCTCTTCAATATCTATCTATGTCATTCCGATATTTCTTTCTCTGTCTCTCTAATATCTATGTATCTATTGCTTTTTCTTCCTCAATCTCGGTCTCTTCAATATCTATCTATCTATGTCTCCCCTGTCTCTCTCTCTCTCTATCTATGTCTCCTCTCTCTCTCTATGTCTCTCCTCTCTATGTCTCTCCTCTCTCTCTCTCTATCTATCTATGTCTCTCCTCTCTCTCTCTATCTATGTCTCTCTCTCTCTCTCTATCTATCTATGTCTCTCCTCTCTCTATCTATCTATCTATGTCTCTCCTCTCTCTCTCTATCTATCTATGTCTCTCCTCTATCTCTCTCTCTCTATCTATGTCTCTCCTCTCTCTCTCTCTATCTATGTCTCTCCTCTCTCTCTCTATCTATCTGTCTCTCCTCTATCTCTCTCTCTATATCTATGTCTCTCCTCTATTCTCTCTCTCTATCTCTCTCTCTCTCTCTCTATCTATGTCTCTCCTCTATCTCTCTCTCTCTATCTATGTCTCTCTCTCTCTATATCTATCTATGTCTCCTCTCTCTCTATATATCTATCTATGTCTCCTCTCTCTCTCTCTATCTATGTCTCCTCTCTCTCTCTCTCTATCTATGTCTCCTCTCTCTCTCTATCTATGTCTCCTCTCTCTCTCTCTCTCTCTCTCTCTATGTCTCCTCTCTCTCTCTCTATGTCTCCTCTCTCTCTTTCTCTATCTATGTCTCCTCTCTCTCTTTCTCTATCTATGTCTCCTCTCTCTCTTTCTCTATCTATGTCTCCTCTCTCTCTCTCTATCTATGTCTCCTCTCTCTCTCTATCTATCTATGTCTCCTCTCTCTCTCTATGTCTCTTCTCTCTCTCTCTCTATCTATCTTTCTATCTCGGTCTCTCTAATATCAATCAATCAATCTATCTATCTACAGAGGTACCTAGTGTGTTATCTATTTTACCAGTCTCGTCTTTTTATTTTATTTTATTTAGCTTAATATGTTCTGTGAATTCCAAAAAGGCCTCGAGGCTCTCCTCAAACAACATGGCCGCTGACCTTGCCCGATCCTAACTAAGCTTACAGCCGTCGCGAAGCAGCACAAACCTCCTGAAGAAGAGAAACTGTCGACTAATATTGCCCCGGGTGATCTGTTAAGGGAATTATACAGCAACGCGGGAGGGGGGGAACAAATGGAATTGAATCAAAGAGCAAAGGAACGAATATACAGGCAAGAAACTTGACGGTGCCCCGGGAGCGAATTCGTCCGACATTTATTCGTTTGAATCATTCTATTGGAACATCAAAAATCAGGATATATATATATATATATATATATATATATTATATATATATATATATATTAATTGAAAGCAATTACAATGAAAATAAAAAATTAAATAATAAAAACAAAGATGTTATTTTTTGTCTTATCGATTTCAAAGTAAAACTTTATCTTCAGAGACGATTTTCGGAAATGGACGCGTTTTTTTTTGTCGTTATTTTTTTTTATGTTATAAACACGCGTCTCGTGGTGTTCTTTTTTTAAAAACGCCACGCGCAAAGTCGTGATAGTCATTTAGCCGTTCATTCAATTTCAATTTTATTATTTTCATAACATAAAAATTATAACATAAAAAAAAAAAATAAACGACAAAAAAAAAAAAAAACAAAAACAAAAAAAAAAAAAACGCGTCCCTTTCCGAAAATCGTCTCTGAAGATAAAGTTTTACTTTGAAATCGATAAGACAAAAAATAACAACTTTTTGTTTTTATTTTTTAATTTGCATTGTAATTGCTTTCAAATTAATATATTATAACATACTTAACAATGCTTCAAGCAAATTACCAATTACTTTATATACATATATATATATATATATATATATATATATATATATATATATATATATATATATAAAGATAAAAAGTTTTCATCCGTTTGGTTTTAATCAAAAATACACTCATCATTTTAATTATGGCAATAAAAGTCGAGTTAACAACTATGAAGGGGGCCGATGGCACCTAAATAAACAAACACTGACCGCCACACATCAAACAAGCCACTTTTGACCCAATTAAAAATCTAAAAGTCATGCGCACAGTAC